>BLKR01004018.1:22500-122740 GCA_011170035.1 Teleogryllus occipitalis | reverse complement strand
ATATAGAGAGAGAGAGAGAGAGAGAGAGAGAGAGAGAGAGATAGAGATAGATAGATAGATAGATAGATAGATAGATAGATAGATAGATATAGATATAGATATCGATTACTGGTCGCGGCGAAGCTCAAGCAGTTACGGTGAAGAGAATACGTCGTGTTCGCTTCATGTCGCTCTTACACCAAGCATGGGAATTTAACTAGGCCCAGGCATGGGGGGCACCGGTAGCTGGCTGGCGAAGTCGGACCACCGACCTAATAACACCAAATACACAAACACACGCATATATATTTCGGATGGTTTGCGAACTTTTTGACATCCTTAGCGTTGTAATGCAACAATACAATCAATAAGATTTTCCTTCTAGTAGTCATAATAACTGAGCGAGTGAGATTTCATCCCGGGCGCATCGATTACTTAGATCAATTATTCTATAAGTATAGTGCGTGATGTATCCCCGTGACGGTGGTGGTGATCCTCCCCTGCTGAATAGTGTGATTCGGCGCCGATCTGCACGTCGGCTGGCGGGGTTTCGGCCTGCAGGTATCTCTCCGAACGACGTAGTCACTCCCTCCCCCTACTGGGACAAGCTCTAGGCTCCAGAGTGCAGTGCAACACAAATAAAAGAATGTGTGTGAGGGGAGAGAATGGGAAAGGAGGTGAAAGGAATGGCCGCGCGCGGTCCTTGAGCCGTTCGACAGGGCACTGCTTCTGCATTCCCGACATTGAAACAAGAAACCACGGAAATACGATCAATGCTACAGGCCACCAGAATTCTCCTCCAGACAGAGGTTGTATTCGACACAGCTTGGTAGTTAGAGTCGGAAATCCGCCACGAGGGGACTCGAAAGTTGGGGCTTCCCGATTAGTGATTCTATCGATTACAATGCTTTCTCTACACTACGTATATGAAAGAAAAAATCGCTAAACTTTGACATTTCAGAGGGTTGTTATTGTGTCGATTTAGGAAGACAAAACCTGATCAAAAATGTTTCAAATTATACGATTCATCTTCGTTTTAACTTCACATATGTGCGATGTCTGTAATTGTAATCAATGGATTGATTCGTTTTTTACAGAAAATCTAGGATTATTTTTAGCTTTTCAGAATACTGAAAATAATGGTTGCATGATATCGTAGTCGAGTAAGACGTCTGATATTATTATTACCAAGGAGATTCAGTAATAATCTGAGTTTCGGTTTTTGATGTTTTACCTTTTCCTGAATAAAATATGTTGCCTCCTGGTACAAGTATTTTTTCATTATCAGCAATAACTAGTTATCTTCAATAACTGGAAACCGTAATTTAGCAACGTTTTTTAAATAATTGTAGGCATTATTTTCACATTTATTTGTTATACTATTCTTTCATAATCGACACATGCAGAGGACATGCACTAAATAATAAAACGTTTCGAATTTGTTTTTGTTTATCAGAGAAACGAAGCGACATAAAGTCAGTTGATATTCACATATGTTAACAATGCAAAGTTCATTAAATACATATACAAAGCATTGATTATTTATACAATAATTTAAACATTCTAACAATTTGCATCTGATAGTCCGCGTCACACTCAATAGTTCAGTATAGTATTACTGCTATTACTTCTCTTTGTAAATGTGGCAATAATTAACATTAAGAATAATGTAAATTTGTCAACATTGGGTTGCAGTTAAACGGTTAAATTTTGAAAGTTTGTATTATAATTCTAAATTGACTGTACTTGTGTTAATGAAATATATTATTTTAGAAAACACAATACAAACTCAAATACTTTAATAAATTTTTCGGTGCGATACATTTCAGATTAACTAGTAACTAGAAGCAGCAAAAGTTGATACGGGCTATAAATGTTTCTAAAACACATTTTTTCTTTCTTTCCCATAGCGCTAAAGCCCAGTTTGGGTCTTGACTTTAAATATGAATCGTTGGAATACTGCTGAAGCCTTTTGCGATTCACACATTATTTATTTCACGAGAAACTTGAAAGTTACATATGACCGACAATATTACAATACATTGTGCAATTAGTATCACAAACAATGCTTTAGAGCAATACTTTCTTTCATAACACATGACAGATCTATTAGATTGAGAAACATCAGTGAATTTCACAATGAAATTGAGAAAAAAAACGCTAAACACTTCCTCTTCTTGAAGTTGATTATCAGTTATATTAAATCAAAATTATATTTAATTTTCTAGTTTGATCAGTCACATCTGCAAGTCGTTATTCTATGAAAAACCCCTTCTTCTACCACAGAATTACCCAGGACTGATTCACGGAGTATTCGAGCACTGAATAGAGTAAAAACAAAAACAGCAATATCATGCGGCAGTGAAGGAGTTCACTGTTAAAGAGACTACTTCTATGGATATCTTGATTTTTCAACCATTAAAGTGAAACTTTCATATAATTTCTTATCTCTCCTTAAATCTTACGTTAATAACAAATCAAATGAGCCATTTCTCAGCCTTTCAGGCGCTATGATTCCCTTGCAATTTTATTCCTTTCCGGAATTATATCTATACTAGTGGCTTGCATCTACAAACACTCTGCTGAATGAAACAACACAAAATAGTTTTTCAAACTGTAGAACGCTCAATCGTCAAAAACACTTTATTCGGTACGAGCTGTATCGTATTAGGGAGAATAACACAATCAAATATTTGCATTTTTTCTGTGAAAATCGAATATGTTTCATTGTTTTATGATTTTCCCGAGTTCCTACGCATACGAAATTATTAATATAGATTCTAATTGATGTAATGAACTGAAACTCGCACGTTACAGCAGCCTATATGATCCTGAGCCACACTGTGTTTATTTGCACTTTCAGTGGAAATCTACATTGTTTCATTGCTTTCGTATTTTTCTCGTGATCCCAGGGATCTACCGAAACCTAGACGACCCTCAATAGGCTGCAGTTTTCTTTCAACTTCAGAACGCATTGTAAAAATGTAATATAATTATTTTTGAATTTCTCTCGAGTTTGTGTGTATCTAAGGAAACCATAGACACTTCCCATATAGGTGAAGCCTGCATAGTTTTCTGCCAATTTCTGCACGCATTGGAAATTAGGTGGCCTGCAGCAACAAAAAAAGCTGAACAAAACCACATAACATCGTTTTCCAAAACGTAGCACGCTCAATGCTCAAGAACAAAAAATCATTCTCTCAAATAATACTACAATAAATTAAAAATTTTAACAAATTCGTTTCCGAATACTGCAATAACAAAATACAGCAAATTTACACAGCACAACAATTCTTTATAACAAGAATATCAAGTCTTTGTAATAGGAATATCAGTCTTGCTGTCGCATGACATTAGCTGTATCGGACGCACTGCGTATGAGAATTCAGTCGCTATGCATAGAATGGGAATACCCGGAATAATACAATTAAATACTGTCAAACTTGCTCAATCTGGAACGTGTATGCGGAAATCTGTCTAATGTGAACTTTAATCGCGGTCCTGACAAATCACAAATTCTACAGTATTACAGTGCTTAAAACGGAAGCTTGTCTAATACGGAAAAATTCTGGCCCCTTGAGGTTCCGCTTTGAGTAAGTTTTACATTTGCATTTTTCAGCCAAATAGAAATTCATTCATTGTGTTTAATTTTTTCCTGAATTTCTGAATATCTAATAAAACCATAAACTTCTCTCAGATGACAAGATGCTGCACAGTTTTCTTGCAATTTCTGTGCGCATTGGAACTTAGTAATATAGTGGACTAGTGACATGGAGAAGTAAAAATGCTGCTGTCAAGTGTGTGAAAATGGGGACCTAGAGCAACAAAAATGTACTGTTCGGAAACGGCACACGATAATTCTGAAGCTTATTCCTTCCTCATCGCATTACGTTGTACGCAGTGTCATACTGAATACGGTAATTAACTTGTAACGTCAGGTATGAAAAATTGCGGATTAACGTAATAAAATATTGCATTTTTCAGTCAATATCGAATCTGTTTTTGTATTTTTCCAGTGGAAGACTGGGTACCTAACGAAACCATTGACACCTTTCACATGGCCAAAGACTGCATAATTCTTCGTCAATTTATGCGCAACATATTTTCAATATATTTGAAATTAATAATATAGATTCAGAGTTACAATATTTTGGATTGTGTTCATCCCTACTTCTAAACGTACGTCTATTTCCTTTTCGGTCTATTTAAAACAATGACGAATATTACGTTTTTCGAAAACAAATAAGTACTTGTGAAAACATACTTGAGACCAAGCAGTAAATAACGGATCTTACCCATAAAGTGGGAAAAGAAATTTTACCGAATAAAAATTAAAGGATTAATTGAGTACTTCAAAGACTTTCTGAAGTGTAAAAATGTCATTAGTTTCTGTAAGTTGGTTTCGTAATAAAATTGGATAACCGGTTGAATAAGTTTCAAAAACTGCAAATTGAAGTAATGTCATATGAAATTATTTCAATTTTTGCTGCTGATAAACCACCCATACATCCAGGGGCTCGTTGTCAAATTACTTTCAATCATAGTGGTGGAAATGAATATATTTATCGTAAATCAGGTGCATTAAAGCGGTTTATAGTTGATATAATTAATTGCACATTATTAGTTAATATATTTGAAATTACCTTTCGAGGTTACTTCGATTTCACATTTCAATTACATTAAAATTTAGATTCAGAAACAGAAAATGCAATAATTATAAAATACAATCCGTACACGTAACGACGGATCGCTTCAAAAATATATAATCGTCAGTTTTTGAAATAGTGTAACTTACGAAAAAGTAATGACTCGCATATTCACTAATAAATGCGACAATTCAAAATAAAGAACTCTAATAATAATAACAACAACAATAATAATAATAATAATAATAATAATAATAATAATAATAATAATAATAATAATAATAATAATAATAATAATAATAATTGCTTTTTCAGATAGAAGTCACGTAACTATTTCATTTGCATATTCAGTAAATTAAATACGACAATTGTATGTTATTTCTCGTTAACTACACAAATATTTATATTCAAATATGAGCAAACATTTTTAGTTTTAATATTTTCATTCCAAACACAATCTATCGCTGTCGTGATTCACAAAATTCATGAATAATCCACTCTGCATCGAAAATTACAACTGAATTGCTCTTCATAATATCACAGCAATGTTAAATTAACGGAATGCTACAAGTTAAATAATGTATCAATTACGCTATTCATTTCTGTTGTAACATCTACCGATGTTCTAAAATTATTGACGCTAAAAACTAAAATGCACAGTAGGGAGATACGAATACACGCAGCACGTATCTACAAAATGATTCAAAGGGCCAAGAACGAAGCCAACAAAAGAGTCAAATGTCTTTTTACAAGACTAAAAATCTTATTTCTCGCCTCAAGAAGCAAGATTACTACATCCTTTTTTCCTGTGCTAACGTAGTACAGAGTAAAAGTACGTAAAAGTTTGGACCAAAACTGCAAGGTCGAGATTTCGGCGGTAAAATCCATTTTGAGGTGATCTGAGATGAAAAAAAAACAACAACATGATGTCTGTAGGGATTGGAAGATAAATGTGTGAATAATTCTAACAATTTAGAAGCTTTTGATTCCATCTTGTACATACGTCAGAAGTAAGGGCAGTACATACGTCAGTAGTTTCGTGCCAAAGATGTGCAAGTATCAATTGGAGCAGATGGCGAGGAGATACACACAAAAATTTATCAAAAATCGTCAAAAGTTCCCCTTTAGCCAAAAGCTGGATAATGGGATGAAGAGTTTTGCCGGCCTTCCCTTGTTTCCATCACATACTATGAATCAAAAGGCTTCCATGGAGACATTTGGTGGGGATATAAATACTGTAATTAAGATGAATAGTGTCAAAAATCGTGAAGTTCTTCAGTTTGACATTACCTAGGTGGCGGAGGCAGTGGAATCTGCAATCAAGTCGGTGCCACCGTTTCCCAATTATTCCCTGACTGCAGTTGGATGTAGTAAGTGGCAAAATACATACGCTCCTTTTTCTACGAAAAGTACCAAACATCCATTAACATTTTATGTTTTCTGGAATCACTAATCCTAAATACCGAGGTTATACTTTTGTTCATTAATAGATTACATTACTGCCAATTTCAAAATCTTTAAAATATCCAGGACATCAATTGTATCATTTCCTTCAAATCAAAACAGACTCTATAGTCTACAGTTCACAAGAGTACGATTAAGAAAAGTTTCGATATGCTTAGCATTCCCTCATTCTTCATGATGAATTCCCCAAAATAATCACTTATTCACATTCAAAATATATTTTCTAGTAATAAAATCTAAGACTTATTTGCATTCTACGATAAAGTTTAGATCATTATTGTTGAGTATACACGGAAGATCTTGGGATATGTTTGAACTCAAATAAAGAACTCTTTCACTCATTCTTTAATTAATTAATGGCAGTCTTGCAGCAGTTAATGAAGTCAAGCATTCTTTGAAATAATTTTTCAACCTGCATCCGAGCACACGAACGGAAACTTCTAGAGGCGCCCGCGGCGGTCGCTCATCCACCGCGGCGGCGCGACACCTGCGCGACCCCCCCCCCCCCCGGCCCGCCGCCGCGTCCGTGCCTGGAGCGAAGGAAGCCCGCCAAATCAATAGCAGTGGCAACACAATTGCATCAATCAATCCCACGCTAAGTTCCAAGCGCGAAAAGGATAGAAATTTAATTTCCTATGGCTTCTCGCGGCGGCGGTTGCGACGGGGCGGGGCATGGCGGGGGCGGGGCGAGAGGGGCGAGGTGGTGGTAGGATGGAGGCGGGGGCGAGGTCGCGGCTTCGACGCCGGGCCGATCCACCCTGGCGGGGGAGCGCGAGCCGAGGGACGGCCGGGCCGGGCCGGGCCGGGTCGGATCGGGTCGGGTCGGGTCGGGCGGGCGGTGGCGCTGCCGGCGCGTTGAGGCTTGGCGCGACGCGAGAGCATCGTGGCCCTGGGCTGCTGCTCTGTTGATGAGGTCGCAAGGCGGTCTAAGGACTCTTCGGGAGAGGGCGTCAATTGATGTCACTGCAGTGCCTTTGACCGGGAGGTTCTGGTTTCGAGTACCGACCGTCGCGACGGTGACAGGATTTTCGACACTAGTTAGATTGCTAGGTCGAGTTCTGTCGCTGTTTGGGGGAGAATTCTAGCGGCCGGCTGCTCTGATCGGTAGTTTTCCGTGGTTTCTCCGATCAACTCCAGGTGAATGCTGGACCGGTTCCTTCCCCTTCCTTGTCCTATCCTCATCCCTTCCACACTAACATGCACTACACTACCATACATGCCGGGAGACCGGTTGGAGCTTAGAGTTTGTCCCGGCTAGGGTGGTGCCCTGCTGGTGGTAGATACCTGATAGGGGAAACCTCGCTTGCCTACTGTACGTCGCGCCGGCGCGTCGTCTCCGGATCTTCCATCCAATGAATCAATCTTCGGATAGGGAGAGACACACTCCCTGCGGTTGCAAAATGGGAGGCAGACCAAGGCCTTAGACTCAATGCTTCATGTAGCTTCAGTCAGTGAAACTAATGCACCATGGTACGTTATGAATTGTATTACCATATTAAAAAAATACGAACTACCATAAACTATAAGTCTTAAATTTCAACCATCAGCAAAGACACCTAAATAATTTGGTAATTAATATTTTAGACAACAGCCTTGATAAAAAAGACTAAATATGTTTGAGACACCAGATTTAAAAGTTACAGATTTTAGTTTCTTTGTGAAAAAGGTCATTACTGGGAAACGTCTTCACACGGGTTTCTCTGAGCAATACCTACTTGCCTAACGTTATGTATATGAACAAATTGCAATATATATATATATATATATATATATATATATATATATATATATATAACAAAATGTAGCTACAGCACATTGATAAAGAAATGAATCTCAGGAGAAAGACTCGATTCCCCCGAGTTCATGCGTCTCTAGAGAGTTAAACAGAGCGAGAATTCTCTGTCTCTCAAGGCCTCAGCCAAATGTTTGGAGTATCTCTTCGAGGTTGGACTAGCACAGATTTAAGTGAATAGCAATTTCCTTACGTATTTACAGCGCGATAACTATTCCGGTGTCAAATCACAGCACTTGGATCCTTCCAAGTTGGGAGAGTTTGCTGTCCCCAGGTGGCTGCGCTCGATGGTACGGAACTCCGTAGGCGCGGAGGCGTGCCCTCCTGCATATGTTCCTCTTATGCTACACGTTTCGTTTTAAAGAGATGCAATGTATAGTTTTGCAAAACACGCCCCTAGATATTTAGGTTCTGATTCAAGAACAATGGTAAAATTCGTGATGATGTTACATCTGTGTACATTTTTTCCTGTGCAGTGCAGTTCCAGTATTGTTGCACCTGACTTCCTGTTACCTACACCATTGGATTTTTCCAAATTTTGCAGAGTCGAGAAGTCAAAAGGTATGAAGATTTTCCCATTTTTTATCTTAATGGAAAAATATTTCATGACAAAGCAGTATGATAAAGTGCAATAATAATAATAATAATAATAATAATAATAATAATAATAATAATAATAATAATAATAATAATAATAATTTTGGTGCAAGTTAAATATTTCATTGTATTTTGTCCATGCGAAATATCGTTCAGAATTTGCGCCTGAAAGGTAGGCAAATTCTAATTCATAAGTGTGGTAGGACCATTGCTGTGCTTCTCAGAGCTTTGAGTGGAGACGCTTTGAAATATAAACTTGCCTAGTTTATCAACTCAAGGAATACTCATATGTATTTGCTACACTAAGTAATTTGATCTATATGAGTCAATGTATTTCACTGCAAATGAGTATGTGACAACGGAAAATTTACGTTATTATTAACATTATTATTATTATTATTACTCATATTAATATTAATATTAATAATAATAATAATAATAATAATAATAATAATAATAATAATAATAATAATAATTTTAAAAGGGAAATTTTATAGCCTATATAAGATTCCGTGCTCTTTGCAACTTCTTCAGAATTTCCAAATCGGAGCGTGTACAAATTCAAATTGTGAACATCAAATCCTAGTCATCCCCCTCTTCACAACATTCGTACAAATGACGAATTGAGAAAAACCCTTATTTTTTAGTGTAGATACGAGTATATCGTACGAGTAGATGACTTGCATACTACTTTAGTTTTTCAGCGCTCTATCCTCATGACACATATTCACGAGTTTTTCTCAGAACCGACAGGAATATCCGGATAAATAAGATCAATAAGTCCGAATTAATAATAAAGAGCGACCGACGGAAAGGAGTACAGCGGATGGAATAGTCTCCCAAATCAATAGTTCGAACTCCGCAAAGTTCTCACAGATAGGCATGTGAGCTGAGGTGGGAAACAAGCGCGCGTTCTTCCACTGAAGCAAGCGCGAGAGGGGCAGACGTGCAGGCGTTTTGTCTTCGCCCTCCGCCTCCACGCTGCGCGCGCGTGGAACATAAAGAGCGCCCGCAAGGCGTTTGCATGACGGCGAGAAACTAAAAAAGGAGGCGCGGAAGGGACGGACGGCCTGGAGGGCAGCCAGGGCCACGGGGGGCGGGGAGCCTTAGGCGCCGCAAATGAGCGAAACGTCATCTGCGCCGGCCGCCCGCCGCGCCGCGGAGACGTGGCCTTCGTTACGCCAGCGCGCGCCCTCATCTCTGGAAAGAAGGACGGCCGTCGTTGAGACGCCTCTAAAGGCTCCCACAGACCGGCGCGGGAGATCCGCAGCGGGTGCGGCGCGGAAAGTTCCGAGCTAGACGCGGCCGCGGAATTCGCGGGACCGTTCTCACCGGAGCGTCAATTATGAGTCAGCGTTTGGGTCGAGCGACCTTGCCATCCGTCAGCAGAGGGGAGCGAAGACTTCCGAACACGGGCGGACTTCCACGAAACTCGAGCTGCAGCGGAAGAAACGCGTCTGACTGCGTTACAAATTTCACCGCCGATTAAACGTTGCCAATCCGTTGCCGCGACGCTCGCCTGCCGCGCAGGTCTGAACGTGCTCATAAGGCAACTCGTGACGCGAAACTTCCGCTGCGGCCATTCCGCGTAGGCTGCGGATCTTCCGCGTCTGTCTGTGGGAGCCTTAAACGTCTCGTGCATCTGCACGCAGTAAGAATTTTCTCCACGCAGCAGAAGAGTTTTAAGAAAAAATGTCTGACACGTTTTGACTAATTGTGCGAAGCGACATGGATAGGTGACGGTGAGGAATTTTATGAAAAGTGCCACATGAGTCTTGTGCAGGTGATGTGGACTTTGTGGGTACTTTGTAACGGTTAAGCTCATATGTATTTTGTTTTGTTTGACATAACAGTTATTAGCTCTTTGAATTTTACAAGCAGAAGCATTCGAAACGATTCGATATTTTTTTAGATAAAGGGAAGTGTTTTGGATTTTTATACTATTTCGACGGGGTGTCGATTGCGTGTCTGTCAGGGGAATATGTTTTTCGTCTTAGTCGTTTAAAATGAGGCAAGATATCGGCAACCAAAACGCAAACGATTTAGTATACACACATATATTAATTGAGAGAGTCATAATGATTTCCTAACACAATAAGTCTAATTTTGAGAATGTAATATTTGTTTAATATACATTTGATATTCAAATTTTTTAGTTATAACAAAATAATGCGTTATATTGCTGGTTAAATCAACAATTAACACATATTTACGTTGCATTTCATCATTAAATCAACAATTATTTGGAAGTATATTCAGTAACAGCCTAAGAAAATTGTTTTACGGACGAAATCGGAGAACAATCTTAGGTTAGGAGAACCATTAACGATTAATTTGAACTGTTTAAAAATCAATTAATCAAGGTCTATACATTTTTAATCTATTCTATAATTGTGGACAATATTTAAAAAATATTAAATGATTTCTAAAAACAAAAAAAATTGTGACTAATATCCGTGCTATGACCACCTTTACTTATTTGGTAGGTATTACAGTGTTAAGTTAATATGTATTGTAGGATATTATTCTGTACATTTTGTTTCTTCTACGAAGATCGATACATTAATTTTTGTTGCTTCTACGAAGAAGTAATACTCTCTATAGTAGAACATGGTATAGAATTAAATATTTGCCTAAATAGATACCTCCATTTTTAGGTATAACTAATAATAATAAAAATTCCATATGCTAGTCCAATATTATTTTTTATTAACATAAATTTTCCCTGAGATTTTCATTCATTTTTTAAAATGTACTACATTGCTTTTGCGAGAATTTCTACAAGCTCTCCTCCCGTGGAGCCGCCTGTGAATGTATGCATCACTTCCCTGCCTTTGAACATTATTTTCAAGTCTGAAAGAGCAGGGAAAGAAAGTAGAGCACGATGACAAAGGCGAAGAAAAGGAAAATTGGCAGCGATGGAAAAGCAGATGGCGAGAAGCCCGTCTATGTGCGAGTGCACATGTACTGCCTCTCAGCGCTGAACGTCCTCCCTCCCTCAGATGGCGCAATGACAATATGTTCTTTTGAGAACATTGTGCCTGGCAACAGGACAGATGTGGCACCCCAGAGCAAAGTCACGAGAAGGTGACCTCCTACGAAAAGACGACCTCTCTTCTACACAGAAAGTCACTTGTCAAATGTCCTCGGAAAAGCTGTCCGTGTATTTACCATATTAAAAAATATGTAATGAAATAAACTTAAAATTTATTTTCAAAGTAAAATTTTTTTGATAATGTATAAAAATGTTGATAATGCACGGTAGTATTGGTAACACTTTCGGATTTATTGCAATGAATTGAGAAATCATAGGTCTTTCTTCAAGAAAACCAACATAAATTAATGAAATTTAACTATAATTTGATTATCAAAAATGTACATTTCAGTTCTCATTTAAATCAAACGCAACAAGTAGCCGAGATTATTCTCTTTTGAAGCAAATTTTTTATATTTTCTCGTCCCAATATATTGTATTTTCAACTTCGACTCTACATAACTAAAGTAATGTAAAATAATATCTAGGCAGTAGTTTGTGGTGAATATAAGATGACAATGTAGAGGAAAAAACTACTGGTGCTACAGAATGGTACAAACGTTTTCGTTCGAGTTAGTTTCCTAATCTCTTTAGTCTCGGCTAGCTGAACGGTTTTGCCCCTCTCTCTTCCCAGCTGCTACCTATCGGAGATTAAAATAATATTTTTTACATTTTCTCAAGACCCCTAAAAGTTGATTTGAAATATGACTGTCAGAATATCGAAGACGAATTAAACCTGTTTTTATACGTAAATTTCCAATGAAAAGTTTGGAGCCTGTTTTGAAAAAAAGGTCATTTTAGCGTTTCCGAAAATGCGCAAAATTTTCATTTGCACAGAAAATATTTGATTTTTCGAGAAACTTCATAAGAAATAATTTGAAACACTAGTGCACACTTGTGCCATAAATGAAATAATGAGCAAAAGATCGCCCGTAGTAAATATTAAAGGCGTTAGAGATATTTAAAAAAATAATTTGTGTAATTTTGAAAAATCAAAAGAATAGATAAAAATGGCGTTAATGCTCTGTTACTCAATGCATTTAGCACAAACCGAATAAAAAGTTTAAAGAAAAAAATTGGAGCTGTTTCTGAAAAAAATATTTGATCGTTTCTGAAAATGCAGAACTTTGAGTTCATTTTCACACAAAAAAGTATTGAGTTTTCGAGAAACTTTATAAAACATCATTGGAAGCACATGTACTCATAAATATAATAATTTTTGCAAATCACCAGTAATGTAAATATTAACGAGAGAGATAAAAATATATATATTTATGTAATTTTTATTAAAGAAAATAATACAGCAAAATGGCGTTTATTGCGCCTTATATAGTGCATTTAGTATTCTCCGTTCAAAAACTGTGAAGAAAAAATTTGATGGCATTTTTGAGGAGTTCTTGTTTTTAATATTTTTCTAATGTTATTCATATTTCACAGAAAAACTACTAATATTTTCAAAACTATTTTATTTTTTTCTAGGGCTTTTCTTCAGCAGACAGTCAATTACCCCTTATGACCCAATGGGACGCATATTCGATTCACTAGACACCAACATATATGCGGGCTCCTCTGATTTGGGACCAGCAGAACGCGAGACCCTCCGCGACAACATGTATATGAAAGACAAGGGACAAACAACCCTGCCCAAGACGGGGCTTGAAACTACGACCCTTCCGACAGAAGCGCTGAGTCGGTACATGCTCTTAGCAACCTCAGCCAACCAGATTTTCGAAAATATACCTAACATGAATTATAGTTAGTAACGCCATTAGGCCGATAGACACCTAATAACAGACGCGATTGTTTGTTTCTTAGTTTGTAGCCTAAACGAGGCGATAGCCGACGTTTATAACCAACCAACTCTGTTATTTGTGTTATCGACCGTGTGTCGTTCAATACTTTTCATAATACCATATTCTTATAAGAAAAATAATATAAATAAGAAATATCTTTTCTTTTAGTACGTAGGAGTGCAACGCCATCTTCCACTTCGATTTGTTTATTCCATGTTTAAGACGCGACAGTCTTTTCATTTCGATTCGATTGTTGTGTGAGACGCAGTAGTTTTGTTTCTACACACATTTAAATATATGTGTGTACCACATTTCAAGATGAAGAATATTCCAGACGATATTTCATAAAACACAAGTGATGCATGTTTCGACTGGTTACCCGTGAAAACCAAGATAATGTATTAGAAAAATACGAAGATTTTCAACATTCGCCTCAATGTAAGAAAAAGAATGAAAAGAAAAAGAAATCAATGAAATAGTTATGCTGGCGTATGCCAAAGAAAGATCTAGGATATACTCTCCCGCTTCGAAGACAAAATTCTCAATGTTGAAACTATGTTTACTAATCAACGAAAATGTTGACATATATTGGTTAGTATTCTACATTTTCCATTTTTACGTCTCAGTTAATAAACTTTATTTAGTAAATGATATCTGAATTCATTTTACAGATTCGGAAAACTATGCTAGTCTTAAATGATGGCGATCTGCTCTCGTTGAAAGAACTTAAAAGGTTGGGTGTAGCAGAAACATATTTTGAACAATCAGTAGCGAAAATAATTAAAAGCTGTAAACAGTTATCAACACCTTCGATCTTTTTATGAAGGACTAGAGATTAGTAGTAATAATAATTGTTCATTTAATAATCAGATTTACTACAATGAGAAATAATGAAAATTAAAAATAAGAATACTTCAATTGAACTGTTGAACATTACTTTTGTAGTTGTTATTTACCTTGTTTGTGTATTTTCCTTATGTTGTTTGTCATTTATTTTCGAAGTTAAATAAATAGTTTGAGGATCACATTGTTCCTTAACGGCCGGAGGTTGTTAATTCCTTAACGGCTGGCGGCCATTAAGATTACCTTTTCAGTCGTCTTTTGGGTTGCATTAGGCAAATATGATAACAGGACAGTACTACGAAAAAAAAAACTAATAGTGAAGATCAAATTTTTATTCGATGAAAAAATTACCTATCTACAATACAGTTCCACGAAGACGTCGAAAACATTTCCAACTTTAGCAATTTTTGAAATTTGAGAGGTACCATTGAAAATAGGTCCTATACCATCTTTACAAGTATATTTCACTCCATTACTATAAGAAATTCAAAGACAAAATTTGGAGTGATTTTTTCGAACATTTTGAAAATGTCCTAGGGGTTTCATGTGAAGTATTTCCAAAATTTAATGATTTTTTAAAATCAAAATCGCAGGGCTTTGACCTAGTTCAGATTGACGAGGTTTTCAGTTTGGCAAACATTCATGGATAATATACGCGCAAATGTCGGTCACAGGCGGACAAACAGACGGATAGACAGTCAGACGCAGACAGAACGGGCAAACGGGCGGACGATTTGAAAAAATGTTGGTAACAGGGCACCCGCAGCATTACATAACTTCCGCTATATTACTTATAGCAATTCGTGCATAAGTAGTACGTATACGAGAAAGTAAAACTAGTTGAAGGAAAAAAGAAGAGACCAGAAGGAAGAATTATTAATAAAAGAAGAGATGGGGAATGAAAATAAAGGAGAGATTTCAAGAAAGAAAAGGAAATTGGAACATGGGTAGAAAGAACGAGAAATGTACTGGAAGATGAAATTATTTGTGTAATTGAATATACACGTAATCAGACTAGAGGAAACTTTGTTCAGCAGACCGCTGCACTTGTCCCATACACCAAGGCAATGTGTCTGGCTTCGTGAGTGACAATGCAATCATGAACGCTGAGAAGCCCCGCACAGCGATTTGACAAAGTAAAGAACTCCGTGGACGTGACTGTCACTCATTCGATGTGACACGACTGCAGAAGATCACTGAGCGACAATGAGTAGTTACATGAACTGCGACAAAAGGCGACAATGAAAATATTTATTCAATAAATCAAAAGGTTTTTATTTGTAATAATGAATTTCGTTAGAATTTTTTATTGGCACTCCGAGAAAAGTATTACTCACTTCATTACAATAAATATAATAGAGAGATATACTTGTAAAGAAGGCTTCGAACACATTGTATAAAAAGGTGTACAGAGGGCGTTAAGAGCCGTGAACTTGTAGAAGGGTGCGAGGAATCACCATCTAGAAAAATATTGAAATGAACACACGTAAGCAATTGGTGAAGTGCGAAAGGATTTTCAGCATAGGCTGGGTATTATTTAAATGTTGAGAGCTTGGTATTGTTTAAATTGTAGTATTAAATTGTAATTGGAAATTTTATTAATGTAGTAGTTGGAATTTCGAATTAAAATAGACTCCGTGTTTCGAGGGGATGTATACTAGGGTAGCTCCGTAGATGGAAGAATTTTTCAATAAGTAGCAGAATATAGTCAGTCGCGAGTTGGAGTTGCATACGAAACATAGATAGGGAATGTCGCGACCGCATATTAAATTTGAAGGGAATATTACGTCCTAGTAATAGAAAATCGTTGAGGGCATTCTGGAACATTTTTAATTTAAGCAAGGACGCGAGAGTTGGTATAACAAGGATTCCATGGACAGCATTCTGCTAGTCAGCCGAGAAACCATCTATCAAGGTATTATAGTAAGCTTACGAACTATATTCAAATCCGTACGGTGTTTTAATGTTTAATGTTTTACATTAAGAAAGCAATTCTCACGAGATCGAAATAATTTGTAACATATAATATAATAATAAATATTACATTTTTATTGTTGAAAAAGGCTGATAATTTATTAGTTGCCATCAATCTAATAATTGATTTCAATCAATAGAACTTCTAGGAATCGTGATTCTGTATAGCTAAAATATCAGAAGAAAAAAAGTAATTTTACATTATCCTTTATTTATTATTATGTTTTAATTACTACAACCATCTCGAAGAACGATAGGAACAGATTTTATCTAATGTACAAAATGGAAGTAATTTTATTTACATCCCCGTTCACCCCGCCCTCTATGCCAAGCCCACACACACGTCCCTCATCACACACGCCCCTTCATTCTACACACACACCCCTCACAGCGTCCCATCTCCTTCCCTCCCTCTACAGCAATTCCACTTCCTTCCGCCCCACTACGCTCAGGACACCATCCACTACACCGGCTGGAACGGCTCAGAAGGCAGCATGACCGTTGCATCTACAGCATCGCTGACTGGGAGGTCCTAGGGTTCAACGGTGGCGGATTTTCGACACTAGCTACTTTCTGAGGTCGAATTCAACCACTGACTTGAGAATTCTAGTAATCCGCTACTCTTCCAAGAAGTTTTCCGTTGTTTCTCCGGCGAATGCCGGAGCAGTACCTTAACAAACGGGTCACGGATCGTGCGCGATCTTTCCTTCCTCATTCCCAGGGTTGGGTAAAATACTTTAAATTTAGTATTTAAATACTTCGCCACAATACTTTGTAAGTAAGTATTTATACTCATTATACATTAGATTCTGATTTGCTAAATACGTACGTATTTAAAATACTTCATACACCAAAATACAGTAAATATAGTTTATATGTAGTACATCATTTTTATTGCAAAAATATATTATCATTGTCCATTAAAATAAATTAGTAATTGATAGTGATACAAATTTCTTAACAATAACCAAGTGTAGTACACATACATGTATAAACACTTTCAAATATAAAATGTTATAAAAATATGTCTAACTCAAGTAAACAGAATTTCCTTTTAAAGCGACAATTTTTTCAAACAAATCATAGATAATAAACCCCTAGTCGACGAATGTGTAAAACCTGCAAAGGAAAACAGGAGTTCAACAGGCGCGGATGAACTAATGTTATCATGAATAGACGCATTTTTGCTGCCGGATAATTGTCCAGAATTTTTAATGATTTAGGTTTATCATTTAGAAATGAAAATAATTTAAATTCAACAGCTGAAAGGAGCTTTTATTTTTGTTTCAATGGGGTGCATTCACTAGCGGAATCAACAAAAAGAAACTATCCTAGTTATCTCCATCATCTGTATTTAAAGTATTTCTTTTATAAACACACCTTTTTTATGTCTTTAAATAGATCTTCAAAATACTTGTCCAAAAAAACTCAAAAATACAGTTTTTCAAATACAAAATGTATTTAAAATACGTATTTCAAATACTATTTAAATACTGTCCAATCCTGCTCATTCTTGTCCTCCCATATCCCTTTACATGCACCTCAATACATGTCGGGAGGGAGGCAGCTTAGAGCTTGTCTCAGCTCGGATATTATCTTGCTGGAGAGATACCTAGAGGAGAAACCACGCAAGCCAACCTTTCAGATCAACGCCAGATCTCGTATTCCAGCAACGGAAAGAACACCGTTGTAGCGTGCACTACACTTACGAGACTAATGATCATAGCTGACGTGCTCGGAGACATTTAACAACCAATCCACCTCACTCTTTCACCCTGCACTCGACTACGACAAGCTTCATCCCACACCGGACCGCCACCATCCCAACCTGCTGTCTGGAGGAGAATTATAGCGGCCGGCTGCTCTGATCGGGAGTTTTCCGTAGTTTCTCCGATCAACACCAGGCGAATGCCGGAGCAGTACCCTACCAAACGGGCCACGGACCGCGCGCGATCTGTCCTTCCTCTTCCTTGTCCTATCCTCTCCCATTTCACACACACTTACACTAACATGCCCTACACTAGCACATATTCCGGGAGACCGGTCGGGAGCTTAGAGCTTGTCCCGGCAGGGGCGGTGCCCCGCGGGTAGGAGAGTCCTGGTTAGGGGGAAACCCCAGTAGCCGACGGTAGGTCGGTGCCGGATCTCGCCATCCAGCGGGGGAAGATCACCGCCATCTTCCGAGAAAAAAATGCACTACACTAACGGGACCAATGACCAAAGCAGTTGACGCGCCCGGAAACACGAAAAAATCTAGCAATCAATGAAACCCAACCTGCTGCGCCCCTCCCCCATCTCCCACCCCACACCTCGGATTTTCCTCTCAGTCGGGACAAATTTTCAACCTTAATCTAGAATTTTTCAACGCCTAAATGCGCGTATGGAATGGCATTTAGTGGGATTCTAGAGCCCTTCATCAGCAGCAAAGTGCTGCTTCGAGAATGTGGAAAATGGGGCCCTGGAGCAGCAAAAATCGGCTGTTCGAAAACGGCACATGTGAACACCGATGCTTCTTTCTTCCTCATCGCATGATGTCAGCTGTGTCGTAAGCAATGACGTACTGTGTATGACAATATGGGTGTAACATTAGTTACGAAAAATTGCGTTAAAAATTAAGTAATCAAATATTTGCACGATTCAGTTAAAATCGAAACTCTATCATTGTGTTTCCATTTTTCTACCTTCCTAGATATCTAACGAAACCATTTACACATTTCGTATGGCCACATACGGCTTGTTTTTCCACGAATTTTAGTAAATATTCGAAATCAGTAATATAGATTTTCTGGGCTGTTAGAAAATATTGATAAATCGTTTTTCTCTAAGTTTTCGAGATATTCGCGAAAAACAGGAAGAGTACTTGAAATCTTCTTTAATGACCTTAATCTGCTTTCCTACCCCATTTAGGTATGCAATATATGAACGGTGCAAAGACAGCGTTCGTGCAGTGAAGAGGGGGTAAAGCAAAGAACCAAATGAGAGCATTCAGATGGACGAGCGTTAAGGGTGCGTTGACATCCTTGGCCCATTGTTAAAATGTTCCCACGCATCTGACGTTCTTCCTCTGCATCTGACGATGCGTCCCGTTCCTTCTTTCTCACGAAAGTTCACACTAACCATTTATTGGATGTGTTGTACTTCAATTCACTTATTGTGATAAGGGAATATTGATACAAGTAAAAACAAATAACCAGAACTTTGAAACGTTAAATGCCAAACAAATTACGACAAAATATCACTTACCTATCTTAAAGTTAATATTAATTACTGATCAATTCATATTAACATAACCAAACTATCTTGAGGCCTTAATGCTAACCCAGATTTTGCAGTTTTCCTGTCAAAAGATGTTTCACTCATACTAATGTAATCAAAACAATTTTCCCATTATTGTTAAATTTTAAAAACTCAACGAAAAGGCTATTTCTTTCAGTGTTTCAGAAAAGAGTCTTACGGTATTTTTTCTTCTTCCTTGGAGCAGACGTGCTGTGGCATCGTTCACCCCACAGATTACCTTAAGGGCAGACGCGCGTTGCCTGAACGCCATCAACACATCGCTCGCGATCAGCGAACACTATTCACGCAGAGGCGCATCTAAGAACTCAGACGCCCATGGCAAGCATAGAATTTGCGTCCCTGATAGGATTCTTCAAATTAGAGTTGTTATTTGTTTTAGCGATTATACTCTAAATAGAGCCCCCATTGCGAGTGGCGCCCATGACATGTGCCATGTCTGCCATACCGTAGATACGCCTCGGTATATACGTACGTAGTTTCCTTTGTAAGGAACCCCCATGTCTGCATTAGCGCTTTGAGAGAGACAGCAAGGAATTAACTCAATTAATACAAACAATTAAACTTCAGTTAATTCGTAGTGGCTTTTATGTTTTAGATTTTCGACTCATTGAATAAACCATAATCTTTTTTTTCTGAAACAACAAAGATGAGGGAAATGTAAAAATAATATTCTGCTTTGGCATATTTATGACTTCACACCTGCATTTCCTGAAACGAGTTTATTGGACATTGGAACTCGTATATTTTGTCTTAAAGTTTTTAATATCGACAGGTAAAGTGTCACGTCCGTTGTATATACCTTCCTATGTTCTATCGAATTCTCGTTTCAGTTTCTGGAAAAGTCTGCACTCGGTGAAAGAAAGCAACTTTTTGATTTCAATTTCAGCCGGAGAAGTAACGGCCGGCGATGCAGAAGCTGTAATTTCTCTGCGACGAAGAGTTGAGGCGACCAGAAAATTAATCACGGAATTATTATCTCCTAGAGATCCCTCTCTCACGGAAAAATCCTAGCATCAGATAAGTTAGATATCGTGCATTGGTTCAAAGACCATTTAATTAGATAAAATATTACTAGGTTGAATGTGGTATCTCTTACCGTGAGATAGAAAACGAATTAAAAGTACAATGCAAGTTCTCCGGCATTAGGCAGACCGCACAGAGTCGGGCCACTGCACTTTCCCCCAGCAGCTTTTCCGCCGCCATCCAAAATTCCGCTTTGGGAGCGCCAGACGCGAAAGCGAGACGGCTCTAGGACCGCGCCGGGCGGGCGGGGCGAGGGGCCGCGGGGGGAGCGCGGTTTTCACTACCGCCGGGGGCGCGGCGCAGCGCGGCGGAGGGGTTGCGGAGGCCGCGGCGCGATGGGGCGGGGCGCGGTGGGGAGGGCGGGGCGGGGCCAGCAGCCGGGCGCGCGCCCCCGCTGCGCGCGCACGCGCCCGCCGCCTCGCCGCTCCACGCACTTTCGATAGGGCCCGGGCGCGGCGCGGCGTGGGGCGCGAGGGGCGGCGACGGGCGCGCTGACCTCGCCGGAGGTCGAGGTCGTCGCCGCCGCCGCCGCCGTCGCAGGGGATTCCCTGCCTGATCGATGCCAGACGGCGCGACCGGGCCGTGCCGAACAGTGCGCGCGCGCGCGCGCCGCTGCCGCCACCGCCGCCGCCGCGGGGCGCGGGCGGGACGCTGGCGGCGCTAATTTTGAACGCCTGACGTCACGGCCCGTTCATGACCGGCCGGCGACTGAGGCGGCACCGAAGCCTAGCGACCGGACGGCCGGATGAGAGAGGTGGAGCGGACGAGCCATCGCGACGAGTGGGCCTACCTCCACCCGATCCACCTTCGTGATGCGGCGGCTGCGAGCGCGCGCCCCGGAGCGGGGCGGCGCGGCGTGGCGCGGCGCGGAGCGGCGGTGCGAGCCCGCGTCCCGCCGCGCCGCGCCGCCGCCGCCGCCGCCGTCGCCGCCGCCGCCGCTGCCAGGCGGACGCCCGCCGCCCCCGGCCGTCCGCTCGCCCGCGGTAAATATAGAGAATGCAGCGCGCGCCGCCGACCCCGCGGCCCCGCGCGCTCACGTGCCTCGCGCTCGCATAACGTGACGGCTGCGAATAAGTTCTCTCGCGAGTGCCGCCGCACGGCAACGCCATTCGTTAGCGTAATATCGTCGATTATCTCGAGCGCTCTGACGCGTGTTCTTTGCATAATTAGCGGCGGGCCGGATCTGATATCGGAAACTCAAAGCAGAAAGAATAAAAATTAAAGAACGCATAGCGAAGTAAGAGGCGGTCGATACGGTGCTGTATAAAACACAGTATTGCCGACGATGTACGAACTGCGGAGCAGTTCTTTGTTGAATCTCCGCCGATCTCCACTCACTGTTCGTAGGGAACTGAAGCGAACTCGAGCACCGCCACGCTATCTCCCGGGGAAATAAGGAACTCGCTTCTTCCTCGTGAACCTTTGCGCGATTGCAATTGGTTCTCTCCGTTGCTATAGAAACGTTTGTTGACAACAATCTACCCTCGGAGATTAACGCGTTAACGATTATACGCCTTTAAGGTCACTGAACAATACTCACCTCACATACACTGTAATACATTCTTAAAATACCTTACATAAGGTACATAAAAAAGCCCTTAACTACAGAGCAAGTCAAGTGCTCTCTCCAATCTTCTTGTATCAACTACCAAATTATCACAGATGTGTGCAGCAAGAAACAGTTTCGCCAGATCCATTAATCAAGTGCGCCAGGACGGTGTAATGTAAGTATCTATTAAAATACTTTCCGTTTTGATGTTATTTTGATTATTCTATCACATTTTAGGAGAGAAGTCATTCTTCTTGAAGAAAAAGCCCGAAAATCTTGGGAACGAAAATGGGGATATTTGAAAGAAGAAAGGAGGGTAGGTACTTTCGTAATTACCAGACTAGGGCCAGAACATTGGTCTTTTTCCCCGGCTCCCTAAACCTTTCAGACCTTCAGCTGGACCCTCTAAATCTCTTATTGTAGGTAAGACTACATAAAGTATGGAAATTAAAAAATATTTTTCATTCATTACATTTTTTATCCGAAAATATTTCATTTTATATTTTTAGACATTTTTAGAAGAAAGTCAAAAGAACAGTAATGGATCACTCTCTAACAACACTTACCTTCAGAATAAAGATGTGCGACAGCAAGTAGAGACCCCGTTTACATCCCTTCCTACATCACCTCCAGTGCCGATAACCAGCCAAGGTAAGAAAAATTGAACAGAGAGAATAATGTTTACTGAGTACAAGAGACTCCAAAAACAACAAATGTGGAGACATCAACCAATAAACACCATTATTTGCCAACTTCCCAACATTATAATCGAAATCATTCGAAATTATTAACATAAAAATACATTCGTTCTGCGAATATTCAGCCCAATTACAGTCTTGTAAAATGTCAATAACATGAAATACTAAGATATATAATTAATTTCTAATGCTCACAGAAATTGAAAAAAATCTATGCAGCCTCCGCCCATTTGAGATGTTTCTATGGATTCGTCAAACACCCAAGAACTAGGCAAAAATTGAAAACAAAAAGTTTATTTTTTAACTGAAAAACGCAAATATCTGATTGTGTTATTTCTCTTTCTTTTTTAGAATTTGTCGTTAAATAATCAACATATGCTCGAATCAGTGGCAGCCGGTGGATTACGGATTAGGAGGGGCGGCATGTATGTCCGAACTATCACATACATTTTACCTCTTCAAAATATTTCTTGAACGAGGAAAACTATAGTATGTACAACCGATTTTCACGCATAAGAATTGTAACTCTTGTATAAGACAACTTTTACGTTGATAATGGAAGATATAATTGTGCTCATACGAATATAAAAGATTTTTGAAATATTTCCAGCAAACAAAACAGTAATTTATGAAATCAGATGAAAGAGTTGGTATTCTTAACTTAGTTAATAGGCGAGGACTCTACCGAACAAAACCCTAAAGCAGCACCCAACTCCCAGTACTCCCACACTTCAAGCTTCCATTGCCTCGCATGCACCAGAAACGGACGGACTCCCGATAGTCCACGATGCTGCCCATTCCAAAAACATGTATCTTTCGCATAATCGGGCTCTTAAAATTAAATTCGTCCTCACAAATTGCGCTGATGGTATACACAAATTAAACGAGTCGATTTATTCCAAGTTTAATACTTTCTGCAACTTTTCCCGAGGTTGTTTTTTCTAGGGAGGGCGCCGCCCTAGAACCCTTACGGAGCAGCCGCCACTGGCTCGAACATAACCCCACCATTCGCTTCATTCGCAGCCTTGCCTTCGTATGCTCTTCGGTTATTTCGGCCGCTCTTTCTCTTGAAAGTATTTTACAAATCAATAATCGCATAGTAAATCGACAAATTCATTGAATAATTCACGAGCAAATTGAATACAATGATTAATTTGTCATCTTGCCCGGCAGAGTGAATCTTCAACTTACTCGAAATAACCGTACAGAATTAAGATAGGAATGAAATATATAAACTACTTTGTGATATTTACTCTAATTCTTTTACAAATAACGTAACCTACAATTTATCTAATACGTTAAACTAATTCATAAACACCTGTCAAATTTAACGCATTCACGATTTCACAAACTCAGAAACTCACAACAAACATACTCATATTTGATGGAAAGAAAGCTCTGGTTCGCACACAATATGGGTATTTCGCGGGATTAATACGTGGCTACGTTTGGAATTCTTTTGTTAATCAGTAATGTTGAAGACAAGCTGCTATCTCGAACCAGTATTTAAATATTAACAATCCATTTTGTTTTTTCGGACATTCTCTCATTCATACGCCACCTTTAGCTGCAACTTATCTGTTTCGATTGTTCTTATCGGACAGCGGACAGTTAAAGCCTTAACGAAAGCCAACCGTTAAGATTGGTTTTTTGTTCATATTTGGTTACGTTAAGTCAATATAACAGCAAAGTACTTTGAAAAAAATATTAGGTAAATAATCTTCTTTACATTTCAATGCACGACCACACTAATTGTGCCCACTCCAGTTTGAATAGCAATCGTAATTTCTGGCAATCGTAATGTAAAAGTAACGCACTGGATGGAGACCGCTGTGCAAGGACCTCTAAGAATAAGATAAAATGAATTCTTTTTAATCTGATTCATTTCGCTACGTACGAAGCCACAATAACTCCGGGGGAGGCAAAATTCTCAAAGCTGTTCCCATTCCTCAAACTTTTCCAGTGCCGATGAAACTTGATTTTCTAAGGGAAAATGACGGCAATAAAATATTAATTGTATTATTCGCTCACGTTTTCATGAACTCTTATTTCTCAATGCGAGAGGAGGAGGTGGTTATTCCGACAGCAGTTATTACACGAGAGCGAAAATTTCTGGTTATCAGAGTTTGTCAACAACGCTCGTTTTTATTTTTTAATTCTTAATTCAATTAAATTTGGTAAAGGAGTGGGAAAAGAGATTCCGGGGCTCAAGAAAACTTGCGCATATAATTGTTTGGGTACACTAATAATTAAATATATGGGGAGCTAAGATTCACCGTCACAAAAGTGAGATTCATCAGAGTTCCCAGGTTCCAGTTTATTTAGATTTTATAAAAGCGCACTTACTTTCGAACTCGTATAAAACTCCAAGCCCTGTTGTTTGGGGTGAGTTGAGTGAGTTTTTCGTGTTTCCGGGCGCGTCAACTGCTTCGGTCATTAGTTCCGTTAGTGTAGTGCTTGTTTTTTTCTCTGGAGATGGCAGTGATCTTCCCCCGCTAGATGGCGAGATCCGGCGCCGACCTACCGTCGGCTAGTGGGGTTTCCCCCTAACCAGGACTCTCCCCCCAGCGGGGCACCGCCCCAGCCGGGACAAGCTCTAAGCTCCCGACCGGTCTCCCGGAATATGTAGTAGGTAGTGCATGTTAGTGTAAGTGTGTGTGTAAGGGAAGAGGATAGGACAAGGAAGAGGAAGGACAGATCGCGCGCGGTCCGTGGCCCGTTTGGTAGGGTACTGCTCCGGCATTCGCCTGGTGTTGATCGGAGAAACCACGGAAAACTACCGATCAGAGCAGCAGGCCGCTATAATTCTCCTCCAGACAGCGACTGAATTCGACCTAGCTGAAAAGCTAGTGTCGAAAATCCAGCCGCCGTCAAGACTCGAACCTAGGACCTCCCGGTCAGAGGCGCTGGAGTGACATCAGTTGATGCACTGAGCTACCGCTCCCGGTCTGTTGTTTGGGGAAATAAAAATTGGGAAATGCAAGGGAAAGTGATTTAAACTATTTAAGAACATTTTCTTGACAATCACTCATAAACAGTGTTGGATTTATAAAATTTTAGATTCTGCAACGCGCCCCAAATTAATTATTAATTTAATAGAAATAGTTATATTTTCATAATATAATTTAATAATTATTCCCGAGGTATTGGAACGCCGTTCCGTCGCGTTCCGCCAGAAATCAAGCCATGCTTATAAATACCTAATAAATAAATAAATAAACATTAAAATCGATAAAAATGAAAAAAACAAAACACGAAATTATCTGATAAGAAAATACTTTTCCACAAAAAAGTATAAAAAATGGAGTGCTTTATGTCCTCTATCGGCCGTGATCTTTTAAACTCTAATAAAGTTTTGTCTACTCCGATTTCCAGCTGTACTTTCAATTCAATGTATTGTATGCAGTAGCGGTTTGTAGGGTAGTGCCAGCGTACCAGGGTACCATCAACAAAAAGGAAGGAAAATACATTTTTCACCACTAATGTGTGTATTAAATATCTATCTTAAAATATTTTTTCTTTATAGTAATTCATTTGAACGAGAGCGTAGTCAGTCGACTCTCTATCAATAGATCAATCAATAATTCGACACTCTTCAAAGGCACAGGGTGCAATGTTATCTGTCGGATTCCTCCAAAACCTCTGAGACATCTTCTGACTGGCACTGTCTCTGCCCATTTAATGACGTATTGACAAAGCTACGCTGTGTCGGTTTGTATGGGTCTCTTATGGATGAGACGGTGCCAAAATCCAACTGTCACAGTAGTTCCCGTTCTGTTCGATAGAGTGCATTAATGACGCTATCTTCATCGAGTAGACTATCTCTCGCTCAGGACGACCCCGTTGCCCTAGTATTTCGTATGTCTTTCCATGTGTTTCGCACATAGAGAGGCGGCGTATGCTGTGGGCGTAAGGCTTCCCCTCTTCTTTCCGTACCCTGCTTCCACGAATTAAGGAAGCTGTGACCTTTTAAGAATTCTGTGGGCTTAAGTTTCAGGTTTTGAGTATTTTTATTTGTTCTTCTCATTATTTTTTTTATTTTCAGTTATATTCTTCATTATAACTTAATAAACACGGTGACTGTAAAATTAAATTTTGTTGCTCACGAATTTAATGCTAGAAATTACTAAACGATCTTTAAAACATCGAGTTTTTTACTGATACTTATTAACATCGATGTTTTAATTTGGAAGATCGAGAATTCGTAACATCGATGTTTTGTTATCGAGTCGCATCACTAACTGGCATCACCAATGGACTTTCGTCCCGGCTGCCACTGATTGTATGTATGATCGTTGATTCTCTTTTTCAATGTCTATCAATAATGTAGCACTTTGTGCAGAAATGAAAGTCCTATTCCTTAGAAAACACCCAAGAAAGGTCTGCCTTCATTTGTGGAGAGACTCAGTCCACTTCGCCTCATCTTCCAAATTCTCGTTTGCAATAAAATCACTGGCGCACCCAAGGCGGGTGCTAAGAAGGCTTTGGCCAATGGTACTTATTCACAAATATATTTTTACTAATTTTCTGTAGTAACTTCCCTATCCAGCTTTCGATCTCCTTGGAATCTGTCTAAAGCTCGTTGCAGAAATCATCAGCATTTTCTTCTTCGGAACTAATCATAATTTCCTCAGCTTTCCTATTTTACTTTCTCGTATACATACGTATATACGGGAGTAATACTCGTATACTTAGTATACAGAAAGTTATGTAATGCTGCGGAAAATCGATTCCGAGATTTCAACGGAAATACACGTTTTGGGGTCCCCTTATACCGAAAAAGTGTTTTTTTTTTTTTTTTTTTTTTTTTTTTCAAAACGTCCGTCCGTCCGTCCGTCCGTCCGTCCGTCCCTCTGACTGTAAACACTGTTAGCGCCTAAACCATGAGTTCAATCTTTTCCAAATTGAAAAAACCCCTGTCGATCTGGCTCTAGTTGAAGCTTTGAGATTTTCAAAAACATTCTTTAATATTTGGGGGTACTTGACATGAAGTGCCCGGACATTTTCAAAATTTTCTCAAAAAGGCTCCAAATTTTTTCTTTAAATCTCTTCTAAGAATAGACGAAAATACGCTTATAAAGGTGGCATGCAAAAGTTTGATTTTTTCCAGTGTCTTCCTACAACTATAAAATTGAAGATAAAGATTTCGCGTTAAAACGAAATTTGTTGTCCATTAATAGATGTATCATAAAAGTCTTGTACATTTTTTCGAAGATTTAAGTAGTTTTCGTGCAATAGAGCGTGAAATATTTCCAATTTAAAAAAAATTCAAAAACAAGATTTTCTCAAAAAAAGGTTCACATTATTTCTTTATATTTTTGGTAGAGTTAGTACCAAATGCACCCTATCCGATGACATAAACGCCATATTGCTCTATTCACTTGTTTTTTTTTCTTCAAAAATTACAAAAAAATATTTTTTACTTGTCTCACGTCGGTAATACTTACTTTAGAGGCAATTTTTTCACGTTATTATATTTATGAGTACATTTGCGCTAAATAATGTCAAATAAAGTTTATCGATAGCACAACAGTTTTCTATAAAAATGAGCTCAAAATTCTGCATTTTCAGAAACACACAAACTCCATTTTTTAAAAAATGGCTCCAATTTTTTTCTAATGGATAGTGCTAATTTCACTGTTTAATATAACGTACAGTTCATTTTGGTGTATTCTTTTGTTTTTTCAAAAATTACTCAAATGTAATTTTTTGAAATGTCTCTCACACCCTTAATATGCACATTTCTATCAATTTGTATACATTATTACATTTGTGAGTGAATGTGCTTCGAATGATTTTAAAAGAAGTTTTTCGAAAACTTGATAGATTCCTGGGAAAAGGGGCTTCAAATTTCGCATTTACAGTAATGGTTAATCGCCATTTTCTTGAAAACGGCTTCAAATTTTTTAATGAAAATCGCTATTTAGGAAGAGGTTTTACGTTTCTTTAATATTCGCAAAATAATACTTTGGTTCCATTATAAGGACACCGAAAAGTTGAGAAAATGTCAAAAAAATGTGCTTTATGCGACGATAGATGGCAGCTTGCAAGAGGATAGGACAAGTCCGTAAAGCCAGTCCACACGAAGGAAATTAGAAAACTTTACTACGAGAAAGTCTGTGCTATTCTGTAGCACCTCTAGTTTACCTTTCTGAGCTCTACTCGCATTATGTTCACTTGATTTTTTCTATTTATTTCTTTCAGAGCTTTCTTCTATTTATTATTTGTTTTTTTCTTTTTTTCAATTTTACTTGTTCTTCTGCTTTTGAGCTCTGCTTTATAAGGTGGTGAAGTTAAGACGGCAGTTTTTCCTTTCCTTTTGTCATTATCCCTTTTTCTTGTACGTTCCGTTTCTTTCGGAAGAGGCATTACTATTTTGGGTGAAATCTTAGAAGAGAGCTCTGGGTTTCTGTAGATGTAGGCCTAGTAGGTGTTGCTCCTTCTGCCGGCATCATAGAGGATCGGGACTCAGCAGCCAATTCAAGTCGGTGTGAGGGTTGTGACTCCGAAATTGCTCCACAAGAAATCAAAGGCACTTCGGGCCTCACCGTCTTCACTGAAGTGATGGTTTGCTGAGGCTCTGGAGTTGGAACTTTTTCTGCTACTACTTTTTCCTGCTGCTGTGAATATTTATCAAGTGTCTTTGAAAGCACAAATAAATGATCAGAGAATTTATATCCTTTAAAGGGATGAATTCCTGTTTTTTCAAACCCCTTCAATACGAATTGAACAGTAGCTGCTCTTGAAAATGCATCTCTGAGTAATTTTGGATATTGAAAAATTGTAACACAGCGTCTTGGGTGGTTGATCAGCCATCTCCCTGTTCATAAAAAGTGCTTAGTGGTGCTATGAAAGACACATCTTCCTTCTTGTATTGCTTAAGCCATGCTCTTGGTGCACCAGATCTATTAGTCTTTCTTTTGTAGCGTCCGATAACGAAATCTGATAATAAAAAGACCTGTTTTACAAATAACTCGATATAACTTCATGTTTACAGTTACTTATTTTACCAAGTACTTTTTATAATGTTTTTTTTATTTATTTTACGTCAAAAAACAGTTAAAAACTGCGTATGACGTGCAATGGGGAAAAGTGAAATGTGTGCACATTTTCAAAATTCTGTGATCCCTACACTAAGTCATATACTACTTAAATTTTGAATTTTGAAAGGGAGAAAAAAAACAAAAAAACTCCCATGTAATAAAATCGATTTTCAAGGATAAATAAGCAATAAATTTTAAATTTTGAAAGGGAGAAAAAAAACAAACAAAAAAACTCCCATGTAATAAAATCTATTTTCAAGGATAAATAAGCAATAAATTTTGGCTCATTACTTCCTGCCGCGACAACATGGAAACGATAATTTGAATAATTGTATTTCCCACTGAATTCTAGAAGACGTGCACAGAAAATGAAGTTACATTTATGTCCAGAAGCAAAACAAGGGGCCATCTCAGCATTTGCTCAATGGATCAGGGAAACTGGACGAAAAACCTGATCGAGATGGGGGTCATTGACCCGGAAGCTGCGTTACAATAGTTGTTACAGGTTGTTTATACTCATTTATACAGTCCAAATGGTAATTAATGCATTATGTATCATTGTTAAAATTAATGTTACTTTTCTTGTGATGCTCAGTATAGTTTCTAATTGTATAGAAACAGTTATGCAGCAGAAACGATTTCACTCGGGATTTAAACTTTTCTATTGAATTTAATCGTTTAATGTCATCTGGCAAAGTGTTATAAAATAATGTACATGTATTGTATGTGAATTTTTTGTAATGAGCTGTTGATACTGTCACCTGATGAATATGATTTCTACGTCGAGTGTTATAGTAATAGACTTCTGCATTTTCTGAAAATATATTCCCGCCCTTAAGCAAGTCATTTTTTACAAAAACCACTGATTCGTAAATAAAAAGACACGGTAATGGTAGAATTCCTAGATTAATGAAGATAGGCTTACAAGAATCACGTGGGTGGGATTTGTTATTATTCGTACAATTCGTTTTTGTAATCTAAAAGTCTGGGAGCTATAAGATGTATTTCCCCAGAATATTATGCCATATTTCAGGCGGGAATGAACATTCGCGAAGTATACACAACGAGCAGTATGAAGGCTGACTGAATTTGCAAGAATTCTGAACGCGTAGCATAATGAACTTAATTTTGTGTTCAATTCATTTAAATGGACGTTCCATTTAAGGTTTGACTGAATTGAGAGACCTAAAAAAATTTTGTATGTAGATAACCATTTCTATTTTAGACCACTAATTATGTTTTATCTTTTGTCTTATTGACACGAACAGAACATTCACAAACCTTTAAAACACAATTTAAAAGATGTGTCAGCAAAATAATGTTGTATATTTGTAAAACATTTAAAGTATTATAAAAAGATTTTAATGGTGGTCAATGGCGTTCAAAACTGGGACGTTCCCGTTTTGGGCTGCTTCAGTGTAGTACCCATTTGAGCAAGTCATGACAACTAGCAAAAATGGCGTCTTTTTACAACCATGCAAGATAACGTAATAAATTATATGTTAAAAATGTACCTTAAAACTAGGAGAATAAATGTTTTACCCACCAGTGATTGACAAAACGTAGCTTGTTAAGATCCAATACACAAGATAGATGAAATCGTGGCAGGTTTCAACAAAAACATTGAAACTTCCGTAAAACAAACAATTAGCTCAAGCATCCATGACCCCAGGGCCTTTCAACTCCCATATAACGTGGTGGAGACCATTATAGTGGCGCACTCTCGTCCATCACCTTACAGGATCTAAAATACGAACTGCTGCCAACGATACTTAAAACGCGAGTGGCTGCTGCGTGGGTTCGCAAGTCGCAAGCAGACGCCTATTGTTACAAAAGATCACGTCGATGTTCGCGTTTCGTACATGTATATATTACGAAATTGAACATGTAGAAGACACTTTTCGTATTTCTCACAAATTAGCCAATTTTTATGTGCGGAAGTTGGCGAGCCTAACCTGCAGCTGTACCCAACGACACTAGCGCCCCCAATAGTAGCACCTTTGAGTTTTGTCTCCGGTGACTCCCTCAAAAGTGTTTTTGACCCGCCGCCCCCTATACTACTGAAATAATACAGAAGTCGGTTTTTCATTGAAATACTTTTTAACAATTTTATTCATATTTTTCATTGAAATAATTTGTATATTAAAGAAAATCACCGAAAGGAAATATTACGAACGTGTTTTAAGAGCTTCGGGGCCTCTGAAGCTGGGTACACTGACACAACATGAATGGCGAGGGACCTTTACAAAGAGAAATGAAATACTGTCAATACGTTGTTTAATTTACGAACCGATCAGAGAAATTAAATATTTCTAATTTACAGGCGTGTTTCAAAACGTTTTATGTGAAAAACAAACATTTTAAGGGATAAGAATACTCCCCCCTCCTCAGCTAAAACCACGATTCGACACTGACGAGAGGTACGAAGGAAGACCAGTCGGGGGAACAGCGGGGGAATGGGGGGAGATAATTTCCAATGATCCAGAAATTGAAATAAAAATACGCAGGCTCCAAACAAATAAATATAGTTTCATTAAATTCCAAGAACTTCGCAAAAATTGAAAAAAAAAATATTAAAGTTTCTATTTTGACTGAATATTGCAAATATTCTTCCTATCCTCCTGTGCATACCAACTGAATTTCAGTGCAGAGTGCTTCTGACACTGCTGACATCATGCGACTGCAAGGCTCCATGAACGAGGTCTACTATTAAATATTTACTCTTCACATATGGCCTTATGCACTGACAACTATTTTATATTCTTGAAATGTAAAGAACTGTTATACTATACTACACTATGTTATTGCTGTATTCATGAAGACTGTTTTTGTTACTCAAATTAAATTATTGGACTGCTTTAAGAGTATTTTATTTGTTGTTCTTGAGCAGTATGTGTGCTTTTTGGAAAAGTATTTTGTGTGGTTTTGTTCAGTAGCATTTTTGCTTTTGCAGGGCACCAGTTTTCCTTCTAATGCAAATAAAACTTCAAAATGTTCATTGTTTATGGTCAAATATTTTATAATATGAGTTTTTATTTTTAAGTAATAAATCATTATAAGTAACCTGTTTAAAATATAATTATACAAATATATACACAACTTCTTTTCTTCAAAAAATGTTTTTGAAGAAAAGTAATTCATTCCAGAAATTTTCAATTTCAAATTATCTCCCAATTTCTTTTTTTCTTCCCCTTACATTAGTACAGAATTACCAATCAAAAACTAGTGGCGCTAAAACTGCACACACTTTCTCGCCCGTACATTCATGTGAAATTAGGCGAAAAGTACTCAAATTTTCGAAAAATTGTACATGACCTAATTTCAAAATGTATCTTTAAGGAACAGATTTTATTAAGAAAAAATCTCTATCTTTAATATTATAGTTGTAGGAATATGCTGAAAAACATTTTGCACTTTTTGAAAAATCAGAGTTTTCAATGAAAATTATACTTGCACCATTCTCTTAAATGTCATTTACACTATCCAATAACAAAATGTAATAAAAAATGATAAAGTGATTTGTTTGAAAATTTGGAAAATGACCCAGGAGCTTCATGTAAAGAACACCCCAAAATAAAAATATCAGTTTCAAATTCAAGGGGCCGCGACATCAGCCAGATTGATGGGGGAATTTCAATTTTGGAGAAAATCAGTTCAACGGTTTAGCCACTAGCGTAGTTCACAGATGTTTTGCCGTCCATTCATTTTTCGGTATCACGGATCCACAAAACGGATTCTGGATACACCACGTGTTAAGAGGATTTTTTTCCCTACAATTAGCATCTATTCACGTTCATTGTCAGGGTCCTGTAATAGTTTTTCTGCCGAAAATTCGCCGATTTTTCGTGCAGCATTACACAACTATTACTTTCCCATGGTAGCTGTAGCGAGAAAGTAATAAAAATAACAAAAATTATATTCATTAACCTTAAAATATAAATGTGGATATGTGAGCATAAATGTGTGTAAGTGGGTGCTTTGTTCCACCCTTTTGAACTTCTGAAGAGATTGTTCATAGGTTTCACATGAATACTTCTGAGAAGCCAGGAAAATGTAGTGGTTTTGCAACGCCAAAATGTTATCCTGAATTTTGATTTTGTTACACCCTGAAATTTGCGTTACTGGAAATCCTTGCATGACACTGCTGGCAGGCAGCAGCATTATTGATGGTTGAGATGCATCAGGGTCAGACATGCAGAGCAAAGGCAAGTCTGGTAGGGTTGGGGATGTTTAATAAATGATTGTGATAAATAAACACTTAGGGAGCACTGTCTAATAAAGCTAGTGTCAATACAGGGAAATAGTCCTTCTTGATTTGTGAAAAAATGTATATTGGAAAATAAAAGTATAAATCTGAATTCTACTCCGAATATCCACATAAAATAGTGCAATTATTAAGCCTGATCAGGCAACCAAAAAATGAAAATATTTATTTCAGTTTAGAATAATGAAATCAGGCAAACAATTTTTGGAGATCATTGAATGGTCTTTTGGCATGAAAAACAGTCAATTGAATTTAAAATTGCAATTAGAAGAAAGCTATTCATTATCTGTCTGTAAGATGTAAAATATTGTCATTACGGTTATAAATGATACTAGGCTTATTAGATCTACATGTTATTTCAGCTGAAAGAGAAAATGACATCAAAATTGTCAAAAAGATTTTAATGATGAAGAATGATGTTATAAAAACGTTAGCTGTGCAAATGGGACATTTATATCTACACATGATAAAGCGCTAGAATATTGACAAAACTGCTCGTCTGGATATATTACAAAAATAGCTTGTCCAAAGAAAGATTAATATTTTGATGTTGAATAATGTAATTGCTCCACAACAAAGCTCACAACATGCCTGTAACCGTACATATGCTTGATTACAGTTTTAAAATTTAATTTCTGTTTCCTCTCTAAATCAGAATGTGGAAATGGGTGTCTGTTACCTAATTAAAAAAGCAGATTTCTTAGATTCTCAATACCTATTTATGTTTGTCATGACCTGGTTCTTCTCCTTCCCATATGACAAAACACATTTTTAATTTTGTTACTTTTCAGGTATGGTTGGATGGCGTTCAAGATTTGGAGAAAATTCACTAAATAAAGTGGGTCCACTTTATGTTAGTCCAAAGTTGACAATTATTCCTCCAGGAGATTCCACTCCAAGGCAACAGTATCATATATTTCTGGGTTAATGAGTTGTGCTATTCAATCGTATATGTAGAAATAATACTAAACTGTGCTAGATATTGCATAAATATAATTACAATGGTACTTTGTCTTTTCAATTTTGCACTTTGTTCCTAGAATCTTGTCTCTAGAGGATCATCCCATCATTCATAAATTTCTCCTTAAAAATTAAGAATGCACTTGAACTACTATTAACAAATTATGTGACAGATAATGTGTATTTTAGGAGTTTCAATGAAAAAAGTCCACACTCTCAAATTAAAATTCTTTTTAGATGTTTGTAGAATTAGTATTGTAGATCTAAAGAAGTTTTGCAATTTTCTCCTGACTTTGGAGAACATTCATGCTCCCTTTCATTTTCACTGGGCTTGAACACACATTTTTAATAAAGCCTAAAAGCTGTTTCTATCTTTCTGAACAAATTAAAAAACTGTTCTATAAGTGTTTCCTGTATACCGTAGATGATTCTTGCTCAGATGAGGTTCTATTTGTAAATTGTGCAAGCCTGCCAAAGAATACCTACGTTAAATCACAATGAGATTTCACTTAAAAATGTTGGTTTGAATAATCATGTAAGAAAACGTCATCAGAGTGTATAATATTAATTTCAACAAATGAACATGCTACAGAGAAAAACAAACTAAGTAAATGAATATCATTAACACATTGAAATGCATTCAGCAAATACTTACTGATCATAAGAGGAGTTGTTTGGAAAATTGCCTGCAAGGAAAGCACTAAATTTTTTTTACACTTAAACAAGTGTACTTCAGATAATGCAATTTAAAATCAGTCAGTTTTTATTTTTATCAGTATAAAATTTGGAGATAGAATGACAAATTATACAACACTGAAAAGAATTTCAATTTTTTTTTTTTTTAATTTCAGCACCAATTTGTTTTACATAATGCATTCATCATCATCAGTGGCACAATCAGGATTTTTCTTTGGATGAGCTGTTGGGGAAGTGCCCAACCCAATTGACGTTTTTTCTTATAAAGAATTTTTCCTTCCTGCTAAATTTAAAATTTATTTTTACTTCTTGATCTATCATTATTTATAACGTATTCAATTGAAATACTGAATGACTTTCACTTGCTGTAGAAAATTGGTAAAAACTATATTTGTGAATATATGATATTGGCTTCTGAGGAGGGTCTGAAGCCTGATGAGACCTCCCCTCTCCTCCCTTGGTTGTGCCAATGACCATAATAATTGTTTTATGTACAACTTCAGAAACAATTCTTTTAGATTGAAATTAAAAATAATTAATTTCTCTCACACTCTACAATGTTCATATACACAGAATAGAAGTAGAAAGAATAATTTAGAGTAATAGAAATAGAAAGAAGTAGTAATTGGAAGATAATTTGAATGTTTTTGTAAGAAAATAATCTGGTGAATATACAAATACACAACAGACAATTCATTACATTCCAAATCGCTTCTTCTTCAGTATTGGTGGCAATTGTTCAACCAGAGCACCAGGACTAACTTCTACAGCAACTACTTCATCACCCATCAGCCAAGTAAGATGGACAAGATGCTGCAAACAAAAAAATCACTGATATATCTCTGCTCTTTCTGTTCTATAACAAGTATAATTTGGATGTTTATTTCCACTGAATAGCAAATTCCAAATTAATAAATTGACTACAGGCTTCATTCTATTAATAAGGACATAGAATTTGAAAATTGAAAGAGATGTCGTGGCCCTTGACTTTGTAACTGGCAATGTAGGTACACAACTTTATATCAAATTCATATCTTTGTCAAAATTTTTAAGTTCGCAAAAGTACAATTAGAGCACGCTTCCATCCTTCCTGACAAAGATAGATTCTGCCTTTTGTAAGTGGCATGTTCTTGTTTTCTTTCAATAAATTATCAAATCTTTTGATGAAACAGTATCTAAGTTCATCTTTTTAGTTTATTTAATGTCATCAGTTTTTGTTCAAACTTATGACCTGTTGAGGAAGAAGTGAAATCAAATCTGAATACATCCAATACTTTTAAAAAGAAGCCTTCATTGTATTGTTTTTTTTAAGTTAAATATCTTTCTTTCCTTTTTACACCCTTTTTTGCAGGGAAAGGGTAATGAGGGAAATGTATTTCACTCATTAAAAAAATTCTTAAACCATTTCAAGTATTCACATGATTACAAAACAGTCAGGCTCACCGTTGTGTAGTTTGCATTATATATCCTTTGTTGTGTTTCTGCTTTCTTTCACCTTTACTCAACTTTGAGCAGAATGATTACATAGGATACAGGAACAGAAAGCAGAAACACAACATAGGATTTAAAATGCAAACTATACAAAGGTGAGTCTGACAGTTATATTTTGTACTAAGCAATTGATATACATAATTGTAAAATTAAGAAAAGAATTATGTTATTTACATTTTTAAACAAATTTTTAATAAAAATAGTAACTACTTACTTTACTACTACTACTTTAATGATACTAATGATTAACTACTATGATACTTAATAAAAATACCACTACTTTAATGATACAATAACATTTTTCTATTTATATTTAGCAAGACGCAATTAATGTTTTAAAAAAATATTTTAGATAAATTAAATATGAACAATCTTAGATAGTCACAGATGACAAATTGAGATAATAATACGCAATTAATTTTTTAGCATACAGCTGATGATGGGAAAAAGTGCGTTCCCAAAACGTTGTTGAAAACTTATCAATAAATGACATAAAATCACAATGGTGTGCATTTTATGACCCATAACTGGTACCAATATCAAATACAAAGGACATAAAATTACTACATGTATGTAAAGGTGAAGGTAGCTAAGTGAACTAATTTTAATAAATTTGTAAAAGTTAATGCATTTCAACTACTAGCATTTATGTACTTAATGATTAATTTTGTAGTTTCATGATTCTTTTTCGTCTCCTTTATACTGTCACTGAAGATACAACAAAACTTCCCAAAATATGTCTGGATAATGGTTTAAAATTAAATAATATTAAATCTATTGTAGTTGAGATCTCTCTTACCCTTTTTAATTACTAAATAAAAGGCTTTATCTTACCTTGTACTTCTTTATAACATGGAGCGCATGTTGAGGATCATTTACTCTGGGGTGAAAAGGATAACTATCCATGCTATCTGAGTGGGACGAGTCTAAACGAGGAATTTTAGCTTCTGAATCTGGAAGATCCTGGTGAATAGAAAAATATTCAACTTACATGCAACTGAAATATTACGAATGAAGATCACAAATAAAGTACTCCCTTAAAAGAAGAACTATAAAATTACATAAATGCAGTGAAATCTCAGTTTACAAGAACCACGTTTTAAAGTAAAACATCTCTGGTCCTCGAAATAACCCCTAAGAACAATGCATTTCCATCCCTGATATGTGTTGTTGTTGTCGTTGTTGTTGTTGCTGTTGGGTTTTTCTTTCATTTTATTATTTTTACATTCCCCACTTTTTAACCCTAAATAGTTGAATGATGAATGAAAGTGCCAACAAAACAAGGTTAAAATCGATATTTTGGCTTCCAAGTTATAGAAAACTTATTTGCATTGGTAAACGAACATCAGAATTAAGTCTTAGTATTCATAAGACCAAAAAGAATTTACCATATTCACCATATTAACACAAATATAAGACGAGATTTCTTCCAAAATATCTCCGTCAAAAAATGAGGGGTCATTTTATATTCGCAGATTAAGCCCAGTAGGTTAGGGATAAAGTTTTTACATAAAAAATACATGTCCTGAAATTCATAAATTTGACGTAACAATAAACTGTGAAGACGGTAAAAGTATTGTGCACACTGAGTATCTACAAAAATATTTATAATTCGCGTTCGTATTCTTGGCATCCACTGTGAAATTGCAGAGCAATTCAGACTGACATTTTTTAATGAGTTTTAAAGAGAGAATTTCAAAATGAATGGCATTGTATCAAATGAAACATAACATGAAAACGAATGCCAAGATTTTGTAACACGATGCAGGTTCAACGACACTGCACAGATTCTCAGTTCGATGCCCGGCACATGCAAATCTGTATTTTGAACAGTTAAGGAAATAGAAGCCATAGATTGGTTTTTGGGCACTGCTGGCTTTAGATGGCTGGAATCATCTTATATTCAGAGTCAACTTACATTCGGGTAAATACTGTAAATATTGTTTTTGTGCAAGGTGTAAAACAGATCTGGATATTATTAAAACTACTGCAAAAGTGAAGTAGGATTTAAATTCGAATACAATTACTTTTATGAGAAGTCTGCATCTTCACTAAAAGTGACTTATAATTATATTATTTTTAGGATGATGCAAGAACAGCAGTAAGTTTTGTTATGCTAAAGCATGATTTCAAAATTAATTAAGAAATTCTTTTTGTTGGTACAAAAAACAGATTGAAAGAGAGAGATTTGTGAGAGAGTGAACATGTTATAAGAGCACATAATTACTTTACAAAAACTTATACTAAACATCTTCCTCTGATTTTTAACACTACTTTAATAAGACATTCGTTTAGACATTCCCACTTTTTATACATTTACCGAATCTTTCGCCAATAACAAGGGAAACTCAGCTTTAGCATTTTCATGTTTGTTTACACCACTGTAGAAGTCCACAAAGTTGTTCAGTTTTTTGCTTCCTTTGCCTTTCTTTTTTGTTTCAGGCTAGATGGCTATATCTATGTTTCTTCTCATCATATCCTGGATTACTTCTTGTTGTCAGTTTGAGATGCTTTGTTCATTCCATATACAAATATTCAGAGGAAAATACTTAAGTGTCGTAAGAATATATATAATTTGAATGAAGATGTCCCTATAGCTAGGAAAGATAATTTTGAAGCGATAGTCCAAGAATTGCATGAATGTGGCAAATGATGAAAGTTGAGACAAATCAAATGAATTAATAATACAAAATAAAATGTATTCTGAGAGGGTAAATAGTAAGAAATTGTAAATCAACTAAGTAAATTTACAATTAAATAAAAGCAAGTTGAACTCACCTTAGTCTTATTGATGACATGCATTGTTACATCATCATACAGAATGATGATATCACAATTTCTAGGGTCAAATGTGATACCTATAACTGGAAAAGCTTTGTTCAACCACTGTCTTGGCCGTCTTTTGGTCAATCTTTGGGAAAATTCTGTGTACTTTCTTGATTCTAGGCTATATTCCACTACCTATAAATAATAACAAACAATAAGATTCTCTGAAGAAACAGTTAAAAGCAATATTATTTAAAAACTTACTGTGTGATCAGCATATGCAACAACTAATGTATCATTTTCTGGTTGGATTCCAAGAGCAGTAGGTGCACAGTTGTAACGTGGAAGACTGCAGAAAAACTGGAATATAAATGCTTAATTAATACAAAATTAACATTAAAATATAAACAAATTATATAAAAAACAAACCTTTCCATTATCCAGAGTCCACACACAAATGTTGCTTTGATGATCAGCAGCAACAAGAAATTTTCCATTATTTGAGACCTCCAAAAGAAATATTCTGTCCTTCAGCACTATCAAAAGAGATTAAAAAAAATCAATAATAATTAAAAATAATCAGTGAATACAGGTGTATAGAATTTCAATCTGTAGACTGTAAATATTGCAAGATTCAAGGCCCTGTCCACCAGACAGACTGCCACAAATTCCACTGAAAACAATCATGCCGTAAGTGAGACTTGGAACCTCCATCCCGGTGTTGCATACTCTGGCCACACCTGCAGATGTGTTTGTGGCACAGAGGACATTCCCATTCCCTTGTGTGTCATGTTTCAATGTTATTCCTTCATAAATCCCCAGATGTATAAGTAGCTAGTGTGCTGAAAAATGTTATGCACGTTGAGGAGCTGGCTCCCTAATCCCATTAAGTGTTATGACTAGGGGACACATTTTAATGAAATGTCATTTTTTTCCTTTTTACTTTAGAACAATGCCTTTTAATATAGACATTAATTTTATTTCATGATGAAAGGAAATTACCCATTTTTATATGACTTTTTTTGCATTTTTCATTGATTTTGATTAATGAGTCATTTCTTACATTGTTCCATTATTTTTAAAGCACATTTCACAGGTTTCATCAATTTTAATATCATTTTAATGACACTTGCTTCAAATAATATATATTAAATGCAACAAATTTCTTCACAGAATTCCTTAGTGTGTCTTTTCAATTTCTTCGTCCAGAAATTGTAATGTCAGCACTTGTGAGAAAGTAATCTAAGATTCCTGGGACACCTATCAGCGCCACTATTGTATCAGCCAATTTCTGGATAACTAAAGACAAAGATAAAGAGCAATCTAAACCAAACATTTGCAAGCTGAATTCGCTTGAATGAATGGAAGAAGCCTCGATTACATCAGTATCGTATCCAAGAGCTTGAGATGTTCATCCAAGCTGTCTTTGATCACATTTTCTACGACATTTTTCTTTGCTTTTAAGGCATATTTAAAACATTATAAGAGCATTTTATTGATATTTTTTGGCAATGATTTAGATCATCAAAATCCGCTCCCTAGTTTTCACTTATGGCCTTCAGCAACATTAGATATTTTTATTTCAGGATAGCCAATGTTCATTTATGATGAATTGTAGAGTAATAATACACTATTTATTTTGTGCTTAATTAGCTAGAAGGAAATTTTTGACTTGTTCTGAAAGTTCCGTACTTGCAAGAGTTCTGTAGTTCCGTAGTTGCAAACTAAATTAGGGAATTAGAGGTTGTTGACTGGATTGTCTCAAGACTGGTAAGCTGGAAGACAGCCAAAGTTTTTCAAAAACAATTTTTGGAACCTCTGTCCTGGCACAGACTTTCTCGTAGTAAAGTTTTCTAATTTGCTTGACGTGGACTGGCTTTACGGTCTTGCCCCATCCTCTTGCCAACTGCCATCTATCATCGCCAAAGTACATTTTTTTGACATTTTCTCAACTTTCCAATTTCCTAATAGAAGAACCAAAATACTACTTCAAGAATATTAAAGAAGAGTAAAACCTCATCCTAAAATTTTATTGAAAAATTTGAAGGCGGTTTTTAAGAAAATGGTGATTATGCATTACTCTAAATGCAAAATTTGAAGCTCTTTTTCACAGGAAACTATTGAGTTTTCATTTAAAATCATTTGAATCACTTCAACTCACAAATCCCATAATGTATGAAAATTGATGGAAATGTGCATATTAACGGCGTGAGAGATTAAAAAAAAATTACATTTGGGTAATATTTGAAAAAACAAATGAATGCAGCAAAATTAACTTCATGTCATATTAAAAAGTGCAATTAGCACAATCCGTTAGAAAAGTTTGAAGAAATAATTTCAAGCCATTTTTGAGAAAATGGTGTTTGAGCATTTCTGAAAATGCAGAATTTTGAGCTCATTTTAGCAGAAAACTGTTGTTTCCGAGAAATTTTATTTGACACTATTTAAAGCACATATACGCATAAACATAATAATGTGAACAAATTGATGCTAATGTAAATACTAATGACGTGTGAGACAAGTAAAAAAAAAGTTACATTTTTGTAATTTTTGAAAAAACAAAAGAATAGAGTTTTTTATATTTATATTATATATTATAGCATTTATGACATCTTATAGAGTGTGTTTAGCACTATTCCTACCAAGAGTTTAAAGAAAATATTTGCAGCCGTTTTTGAGAAAATCTTGTTTTTGTAATTTTTAAAACTGCAAATATTGCATGCACTATTGTATGAAAACTACTAAAATAGTAAAAAATCTACATGATCTAAAGAAAGAACAAATTATGGAGAACAAATTTGATTTGAAGGAAAAACCACTATCTTCAGTTTTGCAGTTGTAGGAAGATGCCAAAAAAAATTAAAACTTTTGCAATTTTCAAAAATTTGGAGTTAACCATGAAAATTAGGCCTATGCCACCTTTATAAGTGTATTTTACTCTATTCTTACAAGAAATTTAATGAAAACATTTTGAGCCATTTTTGAGAAAATTTTCAAGGTGTCCCAGGGGCTTCATGTAAAGTATCCCCAAAAATTAATGAAAATTTTTGAAAATTTCAAAGCTTCAACTAGAGCCAGATGGAAAAATTATACGTATGGTTTAGGCGCTAGTAGTGTTCACAGACAGACGGATGGTTTTGGTGTCAATTGACTTTTCGGTATCAAGGACCCACAAAACAGGTCTGTATATATATGAGAAAGTAAAAATTGAACTATTTTTGAGAAAATGTCAATGAGGCTTTATTTCCAATATGCTCAAAAATTAAAATTTCTATTTCACATTTGACAGGACATCAGCCAGATTGATCAGGGAATATCAGTTTTGGTGTAAATTCTGGGTACAGTTACGGTGCACATGTTCACAAAAAGACAGACAAAATGACAAAACCAATTTTTTGGTGTCAAGGGCTCACAAAACATGGATTTTGACTACACTACTTATTCAAAAAAGTAAATTACAATGCACAGGAGCAAAAAATCCACTTTAATGTATCGGGGACACACTGTAAAGACGTTTTTTGTTCAAAAGCAGGGCTTTTCTCAAACATATTACAATATTTGCTCAATACTATGTAAGTAAAGTGTGGCAGGTAAATCTCTCCTCCCCATGCTGAATCAGGGTGTCTTATTAAAAATTTAAAATTAAATTTATGTTCGTAGCAACCAGATCACTGGGAAAGAAGTGAATAGGACAACACTTCCAGCATCTGTTATGATTGTTGGTTTATTTATTATTTATTTGATTTATTTATTTGTTGCAACGCGTCTCCAAGACCCTTAAGGCCTTGACCCTTGAGGAACCCTTTGCACTGGGGAGTAATCCTCCATTACATTGCGCGCTTGTGGAGTAATTCTCCATTATAACTAGTGTCATGTCGCGTCACATCGCAGTCAGTTGTCAAGAGGACCACCAGGTAGCATCTCCGCGTACACACTCCTGCGTCACTACCCATTGGCCAGAATTGGGAAGGAATAAGGATAAGGGCAGGGGGTTTAGGACACTTCACCAGGGTTGGACTAGCCCTTGTGAAGCAAGGTAATACGCAATTTACGTTTTCTTTTGTTACAGGCTGTAGGTTCATGCTAGCAAAATAATTTCTGTTGCGAGCTCTCTCACCAGCTACTGGTGCCACTGAGACTTTACTGGTGCACTCTAGTATAGATGAAGTCAACAAGGAATGATGCTTTCACAGCTTCTCATATGACTGACCATCAATAGCAATGACAACAAAATACCTATCAAAACTGACCCTGAGGAAGGCAATTTTTTCAATCCATGATGGAAATATAACTTTTCATCAAGGCATGTGATAAAGGCATGATAGAAGAGTGAATGTGTCATGAAATGGAGAGCAAGAAACTGCAATATGGAAAAATGAATACAGAAGAACCTTTTTTGTATCCACTGTCAAGATGTCAACTGACACAGTGATGAGAGAGTGGTAATATAAATTGTCATAAAAGTGCCTTGAGAACTTAGTTTTAAAATAACTGACATTCCTAATAATGCTGATAATTCCTAATAAATTCCTGATCATTTTAATCAAATATCGTTGGCTCACAAGTGAAACACATTAAGTGAAGATTTTCAAGTTTTAAGTAATTTGATTATTGTGTTCTAGATTTTATTATAATTGAGAGAAAGTATTGTGAAATGTACATTAACTGCATCTCCCATTATTTTTCTTAGAAATGAGTGTTCTTCAAAATTAAGCCCTTGACTTAATGTTTGTCGCTTGTAACAATTTATAAGATTTCTGTATCTTTTTTTGCTGTAAATATATTTTCCACATTACACTTTTTATTTATTTTTACACTTACACATTACATTGCAATATTTCGCATATTTTACTTTTTTAATTACATATAAATCACAGCCCAAGTAATAATCCATAATAATATTGTTAGTTGGTTTCCTACACTTACATGTAGACAGATTTTGACACGACTTCAGTTTTTACTGTACGACCAGTCCATTTTCTCATCATCAGTTGATAAAAATCTTTTTTTTCTTCAAATTTTCAAGGATGTTTTTCTTCTTTTGTGTCTTTTGCTATTCCTCTCTCAAATTAGGTACTTCTTTCTAAATAAATTAGATTAGCGTTTGTTCATGAATTTATTTCATTAATTAATGCACTTTCCAAGTTATGCACAAGAAACTGATACAAAATTTCCAATGAGCACAATTTGAATATACAAGGTATGCCTCAAAAGTAATGATTGAAGGCAGGTTAATGGGGCTTGGTCATAAGTAAACCCGAACTACAAGTTGGTTGTTTGCCGACGTTTCAGAAAATTTATTTCCATCCTCAGGGCTGAATAATGTGTTTTGTTTTCTTTCCTCATATTATTCAGCCCTGAGGATGGAAATAAATTGTCCAAAATGTCGGCAAACAACCAACTTGTAGTTCGTGTTTACTTATGACCAAGCTCCGTTAACCTGCCTGCAATAATTCATAAATTGGTTGTTAAGAATTCTTCATGTTTCAAAAGTAATGTGCCACATATTTTAAAAACAAATTTATTAATCACATAAGTACAGCAAGCTAAAATTCTTGAAAGTATGACCCTTGTGTGTCAATACATTTTTTTGACAGCGCGATTTCCATGCTTTGTACACTCCCAGGAAGTCTTTGGCAAAGAAGTCCTTTATAACCCTTGTCGTACTTGTTTCAATGTCATCTTAAGTTTTGAAATGCATTCTCTTCATGACCCTTTTGAGCCGAGAGAACAAAAATAAGTCTGCAACAGTAAGGTCGGGGCTGTAGAGTGATTGTCGAAGTGTTGCCTCACCAATGCGGATCAGCGATCAATGTAGTCCGCGACAATGAAAACAAAATGAGTGGGCGTGTTGTCATGGTGAAGCTTCCTCGAAGCTCTGATCTCCTTATGGACATGAGCAACCCTGTTGTTCAAGCTCTGGAGCCCTTGTTTGTAGAACTAGATGTTTAAAGTGTGTTAGGTACAAACTCATTGTGTAATATCCTCTTTGTGACAAGAAAAGGCAGTGAATAAGACTCAGACACAATGTGCTCATGTGTCCCTTCTTGGGGCACGAAAATGCTGAGGTGGTTCATTCCACGCTCTTAGCCTTTGTTTCTTAACTTGAAGATCCACCATGATAAGTGTTCAAACAATTAGGATGAAATCACGAAAGCATCCAGGATCATCTTTCTCAGCTTCACGCAACACTTGGTCTCTATCTCTGATCCAAAGATTTCTCCATTGTAAGTACGATGCGATGACTATACAGGAGCTTACAAACGGACACATTCTAACCTCCCCAGTGCACAGATGGATCTTGGATCTGTTGGAAAGCTAAACCTCCGCTTACCCTATCCACACCAGTTCGGCCGCTCTCCGACTTATAGTCACATCAGAAAAACATGTGATGCATTACTTTTGAAACAAACCTCATACAGTAAAACCCTCCTTTTGCATTTTTCAAGGGTTCAAGAACAATTATGAAAATTGCAGGAAAGTGTAAATGGTGAGGAAATTACTTTGTTTGTACAATAAATTAAAGAAGATTAATTATCTATGTTTATTATAAATATTAACATTTAGCAAAAACTCATTTCCCTTCTTAGACCTTGCATACATTAATAATACCGATTTCTAATTTTGTTTCTCTAGAACATAAAGACTTACTGAAACTATTTTCTGAGCGAATGAATACTAGAACTTTTTATAAAACGATGCACAAGAAAACAAACATGTTATTTTATATAGAAAGAACAAATACTTTCAACAAGTTAATTGTTTGAATAAAAAAATGCCGGCTGCTGTAAAATTACAGACTCTTAGGCATTATTACTAACTAGGATAACGGCAGAATTGGCAATGAAATGCACATTTTTATAGACATTTATTACTAGTGATGCTTCAGCATCTAAAATGAATCCAACGCATTTCTAAAACATGCAACTTACAACTCATGAATAACTTTCCCCTCATTTCGAAAATAGAATTTAAAGCGATAACACACAGCTCAGTACAATATTGAGTAATTCTGAAGTCCTCTATCATAAACTATCAAGTATTTGGAGGGAACAAACGAACATTGAAGATCTCTTAGCCATTTTTGTGTTTATGCAGCCAGAGTAAAAAAGTAAAAGGTGGAAAGTTTAATTTTGAAAATGTGAAAGCAGGAACAATTTTACACTGTTAAATTAGAGGAATTGAAGGAATCAATTAAAATTGGTGTAGAGAGTGGAGAAATGTAAATTCCCAGAACTTAGAAGTGGGATTCAACAGCTAAAGAATAACTTTTATTATGCCTTAAGTTTTTGACACGGTTCTGACAATAAATCTTGGTCTCAGTTCTGATAAATATTTATATTGGAAAGGTTGAAACAAGAATTATTACCTATCTTTGTTGAATCAGTCATCTCCAATTTCAGTGAAAAAGTATTCTATGCAAATAATAAACAACATTAACTTGAATAGGTAATACAAGCAGAAGATGACTGCTGAGGTGAAAACCACTCTCTCAAACCAGACCTTAATTGTAATATTTGGTCAAGTTCATTCCAGTATTTGTATTGTTTGGTCTTACTGCATTTGCCTGACACTGGTAATCACTGTCTGACACAATGAAAATCATGTTGGCCCTACTGCATTGGCATAACAGACATTGCATGGAATGACTGTGATGAAAATAGTCACCACAATGTGAATTATATTATAGAAAACAGAATTTATTGAAATATAAAAAGCAAAATATGTACATACATACAATGAAATTTGTTTCAAGCAGTCACAAATGGTTCCAGCAAAATTAGCCATTAACCAGGGTGGCTCCTTAATCAAAGGTATCTGGTTATTGGAAGCATAAATCAAATATAACCGTGCCAATTGCTATAAAATGAAGTATGTTCCCTTTAACATTTTTAATTTCTGTAAATGACAAAATTCAATATAAACAAGGTATTTAACATTCTTTTCATCAAGAAACTCACTCCCTGTCCTCTGAAAATCAAACAAGCAAACTAAACTTAAAGATGCAATTCCAATCCTGTAGAAACTTCACAGCAGAGCCTTCTAATGAATTGTGCTTGTGGTGTATTCCATGTCTGATTCCCAAAGAAAGGAAGCACAAGTTAGCTAACCACAGGAATGGCATAGAACAGTGAAATAAGAGAAGCAAATATCTTGTTTCATTAAGAGATACTATTTAGTAAAACAATCTATTATTACTACAAACAGAAATTAATCCTCTTGTGAAATAAGGAACTCTAAATGTTATGTTAAAAGTAATCTCAGAATGCATCCTATCATAGGAAGATATTAAATCAATAGTAATATCCACCATTTTTCCTCTTATTGCAATACAGTTCAAAGTGGCAAGAGGTGTCTGTTTAATAAAGATAAATCTATGAAACATGACTTTCCACTGGTTTCTGAAAAGGTGGAATCTTTACTTGTGTCTACCAGGAAAATCAATTGTTTATCTTCTTTTTATTGTAACATGTAACATATTAAAAGAGATTTCACAAATTTTGAAAAAAACAGATTTTGCATTAGTCCAGTTTCACATGAAATGACCCATACATCTTCCACAGTGTCTATTATGTTGCTCCTGGAATCTTGATCAAATTCTGTCTTTATAAGACATGGTACTTGAGTACCCCTACATGGTATTTGAGTAACTTCGGAGTCTGCGGATGTTCAGATGTGCAGTTTCATCACTCTCAGCTAGACCACTTCCCATACACCAATCAAGGCATATGAGGTGTCAATGGACTTGCCTCGGTCTCTTGACTGGGAACTGATAATTTGTTTTCGGATCCGGACAGAAGATTCAAAGAAATTTCCACAAACATGCTTTTGCATGTTTTAGCACTGCGATCTTAGTGGGTAGATGGAGAATTAAACCAATACCACCTAAATAGATCTATGTAGGTGAAGTTGATTAAACCCCAGTACCCCATGGTTATTTTTAGTCCATGGCACCATACGTTTATTCCATGAGGTTGTTCTCAAACCAGCAAACCCTGATTGTTTACAAACCAGCAATATGAAATGAAAATTGTGCAAAAGAATTTGTTGTGAATTTGTAATTGTAAGATTCAAAGTATTTGATGTGTATTTTTGATAATAAATTTGCAAATTGCCTTGGAACATTGAATTTGAAGAATATAAAGTAAATAAGAAAACCAGAAATGTAAGTATAATACCAGAGAACACATTTGAGAGCAAAGATCGATTTTCAATTTAATATGACTTAAAGCTTATTCCCCTTATTCACATAAACATACAAAATAGTAACCTTTCAATGATTACATATATTTGCCTTTAGAACACAAATCAGACCCTATTCATATTCCATATGGAGGTAATATTTCGGTGTTGGGAATTTTTGAACAGAAGTATAACATTAACAGCTACTATAATTCATTGTTATATCCAATGCCAGATACTGTAAGAATATATTTGAACAAAGCTAGGCATGAAAGAAATGAAGTATGAAAGAAATTTTCAACACCTGAAAATGCTTTCGAAACAGTTGATGAAAGACAAGAATGCAAATTGAACATGCAAAACTCCCTTTGGAGCCTAAAAAGTGAGAGGATGACCAATAAGAAAGATACAATGATACATGTGAAGATGAGGGAAGTGACAAAAATCATGAGTACAATGATTTTAGGGAACAAGAAAATAGCGATAGCTTGGGCAATAAGTTTAAAAATTCTTATCAAGACAAATTTCTAATCAAATAGTCAATTTTATTTTTACTAAATAGTAAGAATTAGTTAAAAATTTAAAAATTCTCAGGAGACCTCTTCAAAATTAGTCTTATATTTAGAATTAAAAGACTTGTACCTGGATAAATGCAGTAATTGGTCTGAACTGTAATTGTAATTGAGTAATGAGTCTGACCAGTAAATGCAAAAAGTAAGTGTAATTGAAGAAAGAAAAGGAGATTAATTTTACAGGAATACTTACATTTACTCTCCACTGGTTGAAAAGAGTGCAACACCATCGGATCACCCCCTCCTAACTTTAGAATTATTAGTTCTGCAGAATTTGTGGCAACTATTGCAAGACTACTATCAGGCGAAAATATAATGTGATGGGATGGCCCTACCTCTTCTGGCAAGCCTGCAACTTTCTGCAAGAGAGGTGCCTGACCATCCTGTAACAAAGTTAATAACACTTTCAACAAATCCAGGCATACTCATAAAGAATACATGCTGTAAAATATTATTTAAGCCCCAAGTCTTAGAAAAACTGACACAATACAGAATTAATTATAAAAAAAATGATAAAATTAAAAATATTTGGATTTTAAAACAATGCCCTGTTCTTTTTACATGTATTTTCAAAACTAATCAACATACAGGTTAACACGTTTTGAAATAGAAAACTCAATAACTGACATATTATTGAATAATGAACATTTTTTACTCCTTATTTAATCTAAGATCACACTAACTGTAAATGTGATGGCAGATAAATGGTGATCAATGTGATGGCAATATTTCTATGAATAATAGAAAATGTATATGTATACACACACACACACACACTTAACTCCACAGTAGCTACCACAATGCCATTGGGAGGAATAAAAAAGAAAATGGGGAAAAAGAAAATAACAAACTGGATCTTGAGATCTGAGTGAAGTGATAATGAAAAACATATTGTAAATGTATGGATTTGAATATTCTGTATTGTAATTGTACTTCTGTATTTATGTTACAAATTGTGTGAAGCCTAATATTAAATTGTTCGACTTATCAAAACTCAAGAAAAATTGTATTCTATTATTTATACATTAAAAAGTATATAAAAAAATTCAATACAATTCAATACTCTCAAAGGCAAGCCACCCCCACAGTTGAGCCTTGAGTTTGTCTAGATTGATGTGGAAATATTAATTTTTGAGAAAATTGTCTGAACAGTTTAGGCACTAGCATTGACCTCAGACGTACAGATAGATGTTCTTGTCATGAACCAATTTTTATATCAAAGATCGACAAAATGTGGTAACTCCTATTCAAACGTAAGGATTACCACCCATTTCAGAATAAAAGAAAAAATATTTTCTCTTAACTACATAAATACATCATGGCAAGAAAATAAAATTCTTGGGAAAGGAATATTATGAAGTTGCTCCAGAACTGGTGGGTAATTGTGCGGATCCTCCGGCAAGCCTGCATTTTCATATCTAACGAAGATGACCAATCAGCACAATGCATGCCACTACAATTGACTCTCTAGCTACCATTGTTTTCTAAGCTAATTAACCAAGTTTTATTATTGAACTAGAGGTTAACCTAACAAAAATTATGGCACAATATTAAATTCTTGAATTAACAATGAATAAAAAAAACAGAATATTATAGATTTCATAAAAACAAAATGTAAGAGGTGTTGTTTTTCTTTAATTTTAGGGAGCCCGTTTATTATAAGTTTTCTCTGTACAAATGCTTCGAAACTCTTTATTTTCTCGTATACATACATATGTATACAGGAGTAATATATGTAGTATAAAGTTATTTAATGCTGTCGAAAATCAATTTCGAGATTTCAATGGATATACATGTTTTGGGGCCCCCTGATACCAAAAAAGTGTATTTTTCAAAACGTCTCTCTATCCGTCTGTCTGTGAACACTAGAAGCACATAAAAGACATGTATGACTTTTTCCAAATTGAAGAAACCCCTGTCCATCTGGCTCTAGTTGAAGCTATGAAATTTTGAAAAATTTTCTTTAAAATTTGGGGGTACTTTACATGAACCCCCCTGGACATTTTCAAAGTTTTCTCAAAAACTGCTCCAAATTTTTTCTTTAAATTTCTTGTAAGAATAGAGTAAAATAGACTTACAGAAGTGGCACAGGTCCAACTTTCACTGCTAACTCTGAATTTTTCGAAAATTACAGAAGTTGTAATTTTTTTCAGCAACTTCCTACAACTATAAAATTGAAGACATATTTTTTCTTTCAAGTAGGTTTAGTATGCTTTTTGAAAATTTTAGTTGTTTTTGAGCAACAGAACATGAAATATATGCAATTAAAAAAAAAAAAAAAAAAAAAAAGATTTTCTCAAAAACGGCACCAATTTTTTTCTTTAAACATTTGATAGGGGTAGTACTAAATGCACCCTATCCGATGACATAAACAACATATTGCTCTATTGTTTTTTTCAAAAATTACAAAAATTTAATTTTTTTTTACTTGTCTCTCATGTCGGTAATATGGACATTAGAGGCAATTTCTTCTCATTATTAGATTTCTAAATACATGTGCTTTAAATAATGTCAAATAGTTTCTTGAAACATCAACAGTTTTCTGTAAAAATCAGCTCAAAATTCTGCATTTTCAGAAATGCTCAAACACCGTATTCTCAAAAATGGCTCAAAATTTATTTTCCAAATTTGTCCAATGAATAGTGCTAATTGCACTGTTTAATATGACGTAAAGTTCATTTTGGTGTATTCTTTTATTTTTCCAAAAATTACACAAATTTAATTTTTTTAAAATACCTCTCATGCCATTAATATGCACATTTCCATTGATTTGTATACATTATTACATTTGTGTGTGGATGTGTTTCAAATGACTTGAAATTAAGTATTTCAAAAACTCAATTGATTCCTGTGAAAAAGATCTTCAAATTTTGCATTTAGAGTAATGCTTAATCGCCATTTTCTTAAAAACAGCTTCAAAATTTTCTATTCTAAAATGAAAATTTCTATTTTGGATGAGGTTTTTACTCTTCTTTAATATTCTTGAAGTCCTATTTTGGTTCTACTATTAAGAAACTGAGAAGTTCAGAAAATGTCAAGAAAATGAACTATTGATAACAATAGATGGCAGATGGCCAGAGAATGGAGCAAGACCTTAAAGCTAGTCCACACCAAGGAAATTAGAAAAATTTGCAACAAGAAAGTCTGTGCCATTCTGTAGTACCTCTAGTTTAATCTGGAGAGGGCTATGTGAAGTTCACCATGAACAATGTAGAATGCTTCTATAAACACATCCAGATCGGAAGATAGACCCCCACCCCAGGAAATCAAAAGTGTTTCTAATTAACATCAATTTAAGGAACCCTACCTAGTCTTGCTGTAGTTTGCAAATTCCTCAAAGACCTAACTTATTCCAATCACCCATTCCCCAGCATTGAACTCACTCCAACTACTAAATTATAACACCAGATGACGTTTCAATAGCACAAGTAAAGACATGATATCATAGCCTCCGAAATGGTTTTTAACTTTTTATTTCTAATGGGAATGTCCACACAGAAAAATCCTTTCTGGAGGCATATCCTCAAACCATAAGTAACATGTGAAAAAGAATCACAAAGTCATAGGAAATAGTTATAGATTCATTAATAACTGCAATATAACTTGGCAATTTTTTTTCTACTGCATGCTTTTGTGTCAATAAATCAATTAAAAATAGCTGTGACTTAAACCAAAATTGCAATTTCGATTCCTCCTCAAAGTGTTACATGTTAGAGGCAAGACACTTTTTTACTAGAATTTTTAGATTGCTATAGAGATCTGCTCCCATTTATTAATTTTTGCTCCATAAATTTCTTTGAAAATGAAATCAAATTTAAAAAATTATATAACAACACATTGATCAAACAAATCTATTTGATCAAGACACTGTTGTTTTATATATTTTGATTATTGTCAATCACGTATTAAAAGAAGTATCTTCGACTGAGAATATTGTGACCAAAAATAATGATATAAACAAAAGCGATGAAATCGGTCAACAAAACTTGTTCTAAAATTTTAATGAGATGAAAATAACAAAAAACTAGAGGTTCTACAGAATGGCACAGACTTATTACATTTGTGTAGTTTTTGGAAAAACAAAAGAATACACAAAAATGTCGCATTTAACAGTGCAATTAGCACTATCCATTGGACAAATTTGATGAAACACTTTGAGCCATTTTTGAGAAGATGGCGTTTGAGCGTTTCTGAAAATGCAGAATTTTGAGCTCATTTTTGCAGAAAACTGTTGAGTTTTTGAGATACTTTATTTGACATTATTTAAAGCACATGTGCTCATAAATATAATAATGTGAAGAAGTCACCTTTAATGTAAATATTCTCGATGTGAGAGACAAGTCAAAATAATTTAATTTTGGAAATTTTTGAGAAAACAAAAGAATAGAGCAATATGGGTTTGTTTGGCTCTCACCCTACCAAAAATTTAAAGAAATAATTTGGAGCCGTTTGTGAGAAAATCTGTTTTTGTTATTTTGTTAAAATTGCAAATATTGCATGCTCTATTGCACGAAAACTACTAAAATTTCCAAAAAAATCTGTCTTCAATTTTGTAGTAGTAGGAAGACGACGAAAAATTTTCGAAAATTCAGAGTTAACCTGAAAATGGGACCCACACCACCTTTGTAAGCGTATTAAGTGTATTTTACTCTATTCTTACAAGAAATTTAAAGAAAAAAATTTGGAGCCATTTTTGAGAAAATTTTGAAAATGTTCGGGGGGCTTCATGTGAAGTACCCGCAAATTTGAAAGAATGTTTTTTAAAATTTTAAAGTTTCAACTAGAACCAGATTGACAGGGGATTCTTCAATTTAGAAGAGATCGTACGTATGGTTTAGGTGCTAGTAGTTTTTCACAGCCGGATGGACGGAGTGATCGACGAGAGGCGGACCAACCTGTGCCGGACATGTGACAAAATATGCTTTCAGGTGCTCGTGTAAAAGGGGATAAGTCACGTTTTTGTCCAAACTGATTTTGCTCAGACTTTGCTTTACTACAATACTATCATTGAGTGTAGGGGGATAAGTTACATTGCAATTTTTCCACTAAAATGTAATGCCTAAATTGAAATGTCACTTATCCCCCTATACACAATGACAGTATTCTTGTAATGAAATGCCCTGGCATACTCATTTTGCACAAAAACTTGACTCATCCCCTTTTACACCTGCACCTACTAATTTAAATATCTGTATATTTAAATTTTAAGACCTGAATGACACTATAAATTTAAAACCATCCAATAGCACAATAGTTAAACATATTTCACATTAGCATTCCACAGGAGCAATTCTTGAAATGTTTTTATAACATTCTTGAAACAATAACGTCACATACTTATTTTAGTAGTACACAAATCAAATAGTGTACAACAAACCAAAGTTACGAACTCTGAACAACAAGTCATTACTTGGACAGTATGCATCTAATGTAGTTGCATGCAGGCATCTCTGCCATAGCCTTTTCCTTCAGACCTATTGTATATGAGCTTCAGCACCTGGAGAGGGCAATCTTGAACGGTTTTTGTCATTCATCAACTACGGAGCTGTGGGCATCAAGCCTATCACACTGCCGACAAATGTTCTAACAGAACAGCTGCGTATAGAACCCTGCAAACCCTAGCATCTTTGATTGAAAGGGTGCACGAATGTTGACAGGTGAGGAACATGTGACTGTCTTTGTCATCAAATTCAAATGTCATATAGCAGCAAACCACTTGATATATTATCATAAACATGTTAAACTTTCTGTTCACAGTGGACAAAAGTTGTCCAGTGAACACAAATGTTCCAGAATTTGTAAACTTCACTCATTTCATTAGTCATATTTAATAAGAACATGTCAAAACAGAACAACATTCAAATGAAGGAGAGGACTGAGAGGAATATCATGGGGAATGCTAGAATAAGCAATATTCTGCAGAATATTGTGTAATGATATTCACAAGATGAAAACAATTTATATTGTCAAATTTATTTAAAGGTATCTTACCACATGGTGTTCAAAGCTGAAGAAGCGAGTGGCTAGTGGTGTTGAATAAGCTAGCCACCTTGAATTAGAACTCAAGGCAGCACATGTGATTGGATCTCCTCCTGCACTTTCCAGAACAAGCAATTTAACTGGATGAGGATCATCTGCATTTTGTCCCAACTTCCATACTTCAAGATGAGTCCAATATCGCAGAAGTATGCAACGTGCTTCCCGACACACTACAATTGCAGGATTCTGAAAACAATTGCCCATTTTATGCCTTTGATAATATAACAATTTGCTTCTGATTATCCTGTCAAGATTTTAAAGTCATTTATAAATATGTTTTAAGACATTTCACATGTGCAATCTGGTACAAAAATAAAAAACCAATTAAAGAGATGCATTCATAACAAATGTTTTAATAACATTGAGGTATTAATAAACTGGATTGGCAATTATTTCTCAACCTGAACATCTACTACATCTTCATGCAGTTAAGTTCACAAATTGGAACTACAAAGGAAACATACTTCTGATATGAACAAAGATAACAGAACAATAAAAAGTGCTGTGATGATTAGCATTTTCGAGAAGACTAATTCTGAACAATCTGGGAACGATCCCAGTTCTTTCTTAAACAACATCAATATTTAAATAAGAACTTTGTTTAGGAAACAACCATTCCAATTTATATTGTTACAAAGGAGCAATACTCAATGTTTAAAAAGAAGTTAAAAAGACCTAAAAAATACTCACAGGAGGTACAGACAACTGCAAGGTTTTAAATTTTTTACATTACTTTGCCATGACTTTTCCATACTTTCATATTTCAAAATTAATATATTATAATTTTGATGTAGTGATAAAATAAATTATATTAAATATTGAAAGCCTACATGAGTGCCTGTTATAAAAATGATAGAGACTCCTTGTCAAATATTTTCAACGTTTTTAAAAAATGTAGCACCCATTTTCTGAGATTCAAGAACATAAAAACCAACCTATTTTGTTCCTCACTCATTAACATCACTATCATGAGATATTTTATATTGGTCATTATTGGATCAAATATATAAATCCTAAAAACTCAAACCAGGAGCAGTAGCTCAGTGCATAAACTGATTTCACTGCAGCACCTCTGCCCAGGAGGTCCTAGGTTTGAGTCCTGCTGACGGCAGGGTTTTCGACACTAGCTTTACAGCTAGGTCGAATTCAGTCGCTGTCTAGAGAATTCTAGTGGCCGGCTGCTCTGATCGGTAGTTTTCCATGGTTTGTCTGATCAACACCAGGCGAATGCCGGAGCAGTACCCTAACAAATGGGCCACATACCGCATGCAATCTTTCCTTCCTCTTCCTTGTCCTGTCCTATCCTCTCCCCTTACACTAACATGCACTACACTACTGCATATTTCGGGAGACCGGCCAGGAGCTTAGAGCTTGTCCTGGCTCGGGTCCTGGCACTGGTGGAAGAGTCCTGGTTAGGGGGGAAACCCCGCACGCTAATCCCGCAGATCTCGTCATCCAGCGGTGGAAGATCACTGCCATGTCCCGAGGGAAAACATGCACTACACTTATGAGACTAATGACTTAAGCTATTGATGCGCCCAGAATCACTAACAATCAACCTACAAACTAAAATCAATTAGGAATCTAAATTTGGATGGTTTGGTTTTTTTCGTGTTTCCGGGCGCGTCAACTGCTTCGGTCATTAGTCCCGTTAGTGTAGTGCATGTTTTTTTCTCGGGAGATGGCGGTGATCTTCCCCTGCTGGATGGCGAGATCCGGCGCCGACCTACCGTCGGCTAGTGGGGTTTCCCCCTAACCAGGACTCTCCCACCAACGGGGCACCGCCCCAGCCAAGACAAGCTCTAAGCTCCCGACCGGTCTCCCGGAATATGTGGTAGTGTAGTGCATGTGTGTAAGGGGAGAGGATAGGACAAGGAAGAGGAAGGAGAGATCGCGCGCGGTCCGTGGCCCGTTTGGTAGGGTACTGCTCCGGCATTCGCCTGGTGTTGGTCGGAGAAACCACGGAAAACTACCGATCAGAGCAGCCGGCCGCTAGAATTCTCCTCCAGACAGCAGCTGAATTCGACCTAGCTGAAAAGTTAGTGTCGAAAATCCTGCCGCCGTCAGGACTCGAACCTAGGACCTCCCGGTTAGAGGCGCTGCAGTGACATCAGTTGATGCACTGAGCTACAGCTACCGGTAGGAATCTAAAGAAAGGCTAAAATGTGTCAGGTAAGTGCTAGAAATGTGTTAAGGGGTTAAGAAATAAAACAAAGTCGGGCTATTTACAGCATTTATAACTCAAGAACGGCTGGACCAATTTTAATTATCTCTGATTTGTTGAATTCTTTTCAACCCAAAATAGCAAATAACTATTAAAATATTGGGAAAATTCTCTAGATGGCACTGTAAAACAAAACTAAATTTTCATATCGAATGCAACCTGCAACACACCCGGCAGGATTTTTTAAATCTATATTGTTAAATAACTCCTAAATTAAGTGTTTTAGGGCAATAAGAACAAAGAATTTTGAGGGCAAATGCCTCAAAGAAAAGTTTCTCACACCATAACCTACAGGATGAGATCTCTTTTAATGTTCTATTACATTTTTTGCAGGTCCAGCACTTATTGATATTACCCCACCTACTCGGAGATGTGCAGAATCTGCAACTTAATATGAATGAGTGCATCGGAGAGAGAGGGGGGAGACAGAGAGTGATGGAGAGAGAGGGAGATAGCGATGGAGAGAAGGAGGGAGTCAGAGAGCGATGGAGAGAGAAAGAGAGGGAGACAGAGAGCGACGGAGAGAGAGGGAGACAAAAGTGATGGAGAGAGAGGGAGACAAAAGTGACAGAGAGAGAGGGAGACAGCGATGGAGAGAGAGGGAGACAGGGAGAGACGCAGAGTGAGAGAGAGACGGAAAGAGTGGGAGAGACTGAGAGAGGGAGAGACAGAGAGAGAATGGGAGAGGGAAGAAGAAAGAGGGAGATGAAGAGCAGAACAATGATTGCTGGGTTTCGGTAGTATTTTTTATAAAGAATGAAACTGCATTGCTCTCATTCAAGAGATTCACATTTTAACCTCTAATCTTAAAACAAAATCTTATTACTTTATCAGTGCATTAACTACATTCACTTTTGGAGAAAATATTGAAATGAAGACTGGCAAGTGCAAATTTCAATAAAATGGCAAACACATTTGAAAAGTATTAACAAATATCTGAATGTTCTATAAGTTAAATACCTAAAAAAGCTATGATTTTTATAAGTCATGAAAAAGAAATGTGCCAATTATTAATGGAAGAAATTATGAAAATTAAACTATAAAACCTTGCACTGCACATGGACTAAAATTTTTGTACCCCTACTGTACCCCTCTCATAATCATTAACTGCAATAAACTAACTTCTTCATTGTTAATATACGTTCCTATTGGTGATATTTGATGATCTTCAAACTTGTTAGTGCTTCACACATATGATGCCAAAAGCAAAACATCAGCTGATCATTGCTTAGCTTCAATTGCCCTTGCCTCTATTCATCAACTCTTCTCTTTGAAGGGCAATCTGGCAGAGAGAACATGGAAAGGTTGCTACTTCTCACTACATGCTTTGTAACAAGCTTTACTTTCAGCATTTTTACAATGCAAATAGTAAATACTTTTTTTCTTCTTCCTTTCTTTTTTTGATATCTAAATGTGAATGCTCCAAAAGATGTTCGTATGAAAATTTATCCATGCTAACACCACAAGCATTTTGAGAATGATCAATAAATTCACGGCCGACCAGATTTATCAGAGAATTTCCAAAGCATGAAAATGAGAATAATATTTAACCAAAACAATTTTTTAAATGTACACAATTTAAATGAATGTTTTCCTTTAACAATAATTTAACTAAAAAGGTTAATTTCCAAAATTAAAATTCAATTTATTTCTTCGAGTAAAAAATGTTCTTACTTGCAAGAGAGGAGGATATTTAAAACATGTTTTCGGTGGAGCACTGCTAACGGCAAGATACCCATCAACTCCTGAAAAAAGCATACATAGTAATGAAATTTATCTAAAAAATGAATTTAATGAAGGGAACTTTAGAATAAATTGAGTGCTTTAGTACATATTTTTTCACTATTACACAATAGTTTGAAAATTCAACACACAAATAATTTCTCACAATGCAATGTTATTGTCTGGCAAAATAATTCAGAACATTAAAAAACAAGCACACAACTTTCATACTGTAATAACTGAATAAAAAATTTCTTTTTATAAAAAATAGGTTAATGGAAGAAAAACTGTACTTAAAATCTAGTCTCTTAATAAAAAAAACAGTATCATAATTATTAAAAATTGAGAATGAATTTTAAAAATAAATTATTTCCTCACTGGAACATTTTAATCACAATAGTGAGGAGTGAATATAATATTTACCTCCGGATAATAAACGTGGTCCTGATACTGCCAAGGCTCGAACATCATGTTCATGAATTCTTCTTTGATAAGTTTTTGTCCAACGCCAAACATCTGCCTTCACCTGTACCCGACACATGATGTAAATAACAGCATCAACTCCTGCAAAGTAAACACCACATTAATAATGAATTATGGATATATGCAAATAATTAATTCTCTTTTGTACAATTGTTTCTATACCTGCACAATAAATTGTATTTTGTTCTTCAGACACACACAAGCTTAAAATATCTGCAGTATGAGTCTTGAAGCTTTGTAATAGAGCACCTTTATGACCACTCCAGATACCCAATTCCCCTCTACAAAAAAAAAATTACACACTAGTAATTTCAAATACACATAATGGATAGCTATGCAGACTCTGGACATGTGAGAGATGTCATTTTAAAACAATGAAACAGTTTTAATTTTCATTAAAAAATTCAAGTATTTGATTGAGCTATTCTATCTATTCTCATACAGTGAGTACTGACTGAATTGTCATGCACTGGGTATCACTGCTTTGAACACAGCTGATGTCATGTGACAACTCTGTTCCAAGGAAGACCATTAAATATTTGGTATTCACATTGGTTATGGAACAGCAACTTTTTTTTTATATTCTTAGTGTGTGAAGAGTTGTACTGTGTGCTTCATACTCCTTATGAAGACCTTTTTTAAATTTAATTTATTGCATGAGATGAGATGCATTTAATTTCTTGCATGATTGCATAAGATGGTGATATATGAGAGTGTTTTATGTTCTCCTTGAGCAGTGTACATGCTTCTTTTAGGAAAACCATTTGCGAGGTTTTATTCAGTAACATTTTTGCTGCTGCATGCTACTAGTTGTTAATATTAACATCATTACCTTGAATCTCCAGTGACAATAGTAAAATCATCAAGAACAGCAAGACACCAAATTATTGTCTCTTTGTTTCTTTGATCGCGACCAGTAGTCATTTTATGAATGGCATGACCAGTTTCCACATTCCAAATACGTATGGTGTCAGATGAGCCAGTCACAATCATATTACCTGAGCTCTCCCAAGCAATACATAATATACGACCTACGAAAAATTTTAAAAGTTAATAATTTTATCCTATTAAAACAAGGATCGAACTTTGCTTTAGCTAGGCCAATCCACTTGTGAGTGGTGTGAGCTTTTATACTGCATGTTTTTTGGGCATAAAAGAAGACAAACTAAAGGTAACTGAAAATAATCTTTCAAAAAATTGCAATTATGCCTAAATATTTTTATGGTCAAGTTCACTCAACTTGCTTATGCAGTTCAAAGTTAACAGCAAGGAACAGCCTTCAGAATTTACATAAAACAATCTTGACTCTAGCCAAAACAAAATTATTGTAATTTTTCTTTTTCAAAACATTTATTAAGTTGCTGCCCTCCCTACATTCTCTCAGCAACTGCAACCAGAGTGGCCAAGCTAAAGTAAAGTATAAACACCTAAATGAACACATGGGTTTTTACCTTCTTGTTTATCCATTATTTTCTCGTAAGTTAATCCTTCTTCTGTTATGGCAAATAAATTTATGTAACCATCTTCAGTTCCAACCTTTAAAATTGTATACATGTGAAAAAAATTAGCACATATTTGCAGGGTAAAAATAGAAAAAAAATAATTTTATCCTCACCGCAAGACAATTTTTCTCTTTATTCACAGCAAGACACCAAGCTGGTCCTGCTGTCACAGCATGCTGATACTGTAAAACAAACGTATGGGTGAGAATTTCCATTAGGGTTTGTTTCTTTTTAAATTTATTTATTCCTTTTCTTTTTGTATTTTCATGCACATTTATGTTTATGGTGTTCTGGTGGATTAAACATCGCAAATATGAAACTGATCCATTGAAGTGTTCACATGAGCTACAGAAATCATGAACAAAATGACAGGTCAATTGCAAAATCACAAAAACCAATGTTTCCTCTGAATGGGAAAACTAGATTATCTTAGCAAGTTATTTTCAACATTACAGCAGATATATACCCAATAATACAATTAATAATTTAAACTGATGTTATATCAATGTTATAACAATTTAAGATGATTTGAGTTCAAACTAAAAATTAAAATTAAAGAAAAAAATTACTTTTATAGACAATGTGAGCAAGTCGTATTCAACCACAAATCCTTGAAGTCCTGTACTGAACAATCGTTGATCACACCATGCAAGGGACTCCACTGAGTTGCTCTTCAAATTTGGCAGTAAGCATTCCATATGAGGGACATCTTTAAAGTCCCAAATTTCTAAACGATTGTCACCTCTAAATCATACAAACAAAATATAATATTAGCATTACATAAGCCAGAAAGTATGCAACACAATAAAATGTTATGAAAGCACTCACCTAGATAGAGCAAGTTTTCTGTAATTTGGTTCATAGGACATACAGTGAATGGCTGTTGGCTCCAAATTGTAGAATCTTACATTATGAACTTTACACGACGGCATGTTGAAAATACGTGTACAAATAAGTGGTCGTCTTTAAAGAACCGTGTATTAACAGCACCACCACTCTAAACACAAGTCATTTTTCTCCACACTTTACTACACACACTACACTATACTTTATAACACTATTATCACTTACAACTTTAAGTTTGTACAATGTAAATAGATCATTACCATTTCATGCCAGTTATTTATCTCCAAATATCAAACGCATGTCCTTTCTCATCACACTTAACCTCAAATATCAACAAACTACACCAACTAAATTGGTAAGAAACATGAACACATGGACACGCGGTAAGCCCTGACGATCGGCTGCCATTTTCCGCTATGCGCGCCATCTATCAGGAATTATGTATACTTTTTGGAAGTGTTGCCAGACCACGTTGAGTAGGACCCCATGGCCTGCCCATGGAAAGGCGCACGGACTAATATCTCGGTACGGGCCGGAGAGTATGGTCACGGATGTTTTATTTATTTTTATTTATTTTACGTCAAAAAAACAGTTAAAACTGCGTATGACGTGCTATGGGGAAAAGTGAATTGTGTGCACATTTTCAAAATTCTGTGATCCCTACACTAAGTCATATACTACTTAAATTTTGAATTTTTGAAAGGGAGAAAAAAAAAGAAAGAAAAAAAACTCCCATGTAATAAAATCTGTTTTCAAGGATAAACAAGCAATAAAATTTTGAACTTTGAAAGGGAGAAAAAAAAACCCAAAAAACTCCCATGTAAAAAAATCTATTTTCAAGGGTAAATAAGCAATAAATTTTGAATTTTGAAAGGGAGAAAAAAAAACAACAAAAAAAAACTCCCATGTAATAAAATCTATTTTCAAGAGAAATAAGCAATAAATTTTGGCTCTTATTACTTCCTGCCGCGACAACATGAACGATAATTTGAATAATTGTATTTCCCACTGAATTCTAGAAGACGTGCACAGAAAAAGAAGTTACATTTATGTCCAGAAGCAAAACAAGGGGCCATCTCAGCATTTGCTCAATGGATCAGGGAAACTGGACGAAAAACCTGATCGAGATGGGGTCATTGACCCGGAAGCTGTAGTACAATAGTTGTTACAGGTTGTTTATACTCATTTATACAGTCCAAATGGTAAATAATGCATTATGTCTCATTGTTAAAAATAATGTTACTTTTCTTGTGATGCTCAGTATAGTCTCTAATTGTATAGAAACAGTTATGCAGCAGAAACGATTTCACTTGTGATTTAAACTTTTCTATTGAATTTGATCGTTTAATGTCATCTGGCAAAGTGTTGTAAAATAATGTACATGTATTGTATGTGAATTTTTTGTAATGAGCTGTTGATACTGTCACCTGATGAATATGATTTCTACGTCGAGTGTTATAGTAATAGACTTCGGCATTTTCTGAAAATATATTCCCGCCCTTGAGCAAGTCATTTTTTACAAAAACCACTGATTCGTAAATAAAAAGACACGGTAATGGTAGAATTCCTAGATTAACGAAGAGAGGCTTACATGAATCACGTGGGTGGGATTTGGTTATTATTCGTACAATTCGTTTTTGTAATCTAAAAGTCTGGGAGCTATACGATGTATTTCCCCAGAATATTATGCCATATCTCAGGCGGGAATGAACATTCGCGAAGTATACACAACGAGCAGTATGAAGGCTGACTGAATTTGCAAGAATTCTGAACGCGTAGCATAATGAACTTAATTTTGTGTTCAATTCATTTAAATGGACGTTCCATTTAAGGTTTGACTGAATTGAGAGACTTAAAATTTTGTTGCCTTAACATCAGTCAATGGTACACTGTTCATTTTCAATGGAGCACAGAATTGTTTATTTGATATGGAAAACTGCATTAAAACCGTTTTATTTTCGTTTACTATTAATTTGTTATTTCGGAACCAATTTGAAACATCTGATATTGTACTATTTACGGTTTCTTTATTGCAAAGGATGTTCGTATCATCCGCAAAGAGAACCGTTCTTCCGTTTCGAATCGTCGAGGGCATATCGTTTACGTAAAGTAGGAACAGAATAGGGCCTAAAATCGATCCTTGAGGAACTCCACATGCAATGGGCAAAGAGTCGGAAAGGTGCGTACGTAATGTTCCATCATTCCAGTAAGGTATTTCAACTCTCTGAGATCGTTGTTTAAGGTACGAACATAACCAATCTAGAGCAATACCACGAATTCCATATGAAGGTAATTTGGAAAGTAAAATGTCATGATCAATGACGTCAAAAGCTTTTGAGAGATCCAAAAATAATCCAATAGGTGCCACGTTTTGATCCAATGATGAGGCGACATCTTTAAGAAAAGAAAATATAGGATGTTAATCTATGGAATGGTACGGAAAACGACGGATGAGAAAATACCGAGGAAAGGCGTTTGGTCATAGAGAAAATAACTTCGTCTGTAGTACACTATTATAATTTTGGTAAATCATATAATACTGAAATCTACAGAGATGTACTATATAGAAATGAACCTGCTATTCTTTGGTTGTTGTTAATAATTAAATCTGCCAATATGCTCGCAATTGCTTGATGCCAATACTAATATTTATATTTGTTGTTTTTATAATTTCAATCTGCCCTGCTCTGCTCATGAATAGATTATTCATCCATGGCTCATGTCTACATTTCGTAATTAATCATTTCAATAACATTCCCTTTAATATTTTTATTATTTGTGTGTATCGGCATACGACAAACTATAGCTTACCTGATCAAATGTGGACGAACGTCCACGCCAGCGACCTTTCTGGAAGTTTAGTTGGCTAAGAAATTCTTTGATTAATTGCGACTGAATATGAATTATCAGCCTTGTTTCAAACTACAAATATAATATATATTTCCATTCAAAATCATTAACATGGTTTAATGAGCTCATTTATGTTAACAACCGCTTCTATTCTAAACCTTCTTTACACAAAATTAGTTTAAATGTTCTTACATCGTTTCTTCACGAGCATTCAATATCAATCAACGCGCGCGCATTCACGTCGGATGACCTCCAGGTGAAGAAAATGTTCAATGTCGGTGAGGTCTTCTCTCTTTGGTCGCTGCGATGACTTACCCTATTTCGCCCGTTTAACGCGATATTATAAATCTCAGTTTGTAACGTAAAATAGCAATCCGCGTATTCGCTGAATTATTGTCAGTTCGTTTGTATTGATAGTTACCTTAAAAAGATGCACGTCCGCGACACTTCCCTGACTTCGCCTCTGACGGGCGCCTTGCCGCGTCACTCCTGCTATTCACAAATAAATGTTTGATAAAGAAGAGTCACGACTCATTTTCTGATCTAATGGCGTTCGCCTAAACATGTTCCTTTTTGTTCAGTCTTTAAATAATGTGCTGTCAAATAATGTTATATAAACTATTCTCGAATTATTCTAATGCTAATTGATTGTTAACATTATGCTAGCAGCAGTAGCGTTTTCTTTGGGTGTTGTGACGGTCCATTCGGATGCGTCCCAATAATATATAAATAAATTGGACAAAATTTTATGGAATTGACATTTACAGAAACGAAATAAACAGTCGAAAGTACTAGGGTGAAGGCAGAAAGTGCCATTTATTTCTAAAAAAAATCGAAGGAATGGTGTCATTTGAAGGACCAGTGACGAAAAATCGAAGGACCAGTGAGAAATAAATAAGTAAATAAATGAATAAATAAATAAATAAATAAATAAATAAATAAATAAATAAATAAATAAATAAATAAATAAATAAATAAATAAATAAATAAATAAATAAATAAAATTTACTAAATAGATAAACAGTCGCGCAATTTTTATATTATTTTGGAGTAACGAAAAATTTAATTAAAGAAATGTTCCCATATTAGGCAAAGACAATTGAATGTGTCTGCGATGTGATGAGCGATCACATAAACATTTAATATTTTTTTTATTTATTTACTTAGTCAAAAACAGTCAAAAACTGTATGTGACGTATGGGGGAGAAAATCATCTGCGCACGCTTTCTTGAGTTTCAGAATCCCTTCCCAACAATTTATTAATAGTTGAAAGATTAATAATAATAATAATAATAATAATAATAATAATAATAATAATAATAATAACAACAACAACAACAAATTTAAAAAAGCGAGAGATTAACATTTCAAAAACTAGATATTTTCGTTGCTAAATTATAGAAAACTTATTTTTAACGGTAAAGAAACGAACAGACTTGATTTTTCTGTATTGTTAACAAAATAGAAAATCACCCTAAGCTCTACTACCACTACAAGCAAAGGAAAGTTCAACAAAACGTGCGCATAGTGAAGCTACATTTACGTCCAGAAGCAAATGTGAAATTTGTTCCAACAAAACGAGTTTGGCTGCTTCACAAGGGCTAGTCCAACCCTTGTGAAGTGTCCTAAACCCTGCCCTTATCCTTACTCCTTCCCAATTCTGGCCGCTGGGTAGTGACGCAGCAGCGCGTAGTAGGAGGTGCGTACGCGGAGATGCTACCTGGCGGTCCTCTTGACAACTGACTGCGACGTGACGCGACAAGACCGAAAAGTGATAATGGAGAATTACTCCAAAAAGCGCGCAAAGTAATGGAGAATTACTCCACAGCGCAAAGCGCTCAACGACCCGTAAGGGTCTTCGAGACGCGTTGCGTCAAAATGGACGCAACAAATCAAATCAAGGGGCCATCTCAGCATTTGCTCAATGGATCAGGGAAACTGGACAAAAACCTGATCGAGATGGGGGTCATTGACCCGGAAGTACATTATTTGTTACATGCATATTGAGTCTTTTTTTAAAATTATACAATGCAAATGTAAACTAATTCATTATACTATATCTTGTTTTTGTTAAAGTAAACATTATGTTTCTTTTTGGCGATCAGTATAGTCTCTAATTGTATAGAAGCAGTTTTGCAGCAGAAAATATTTTACTTTTAATTTAAATTTGTGTACCAATTTTAATTGTTTAATTTCATCTGGCAATGCATTGTAAAGTAGCGTACATGTATTGTATGTGGATTTCTTGTAGTGAGCTGTTAATACTGACACTTGATGAACATGATTTCTACGTCGAGTATTGTAACTATAAATATCAGTATTACATGAAAATATGTTCCCACCGTTAAGTAAGTCAGTTTTGACAAATACTACAGACTCATAAATAAATAGGCAAGGCAATGGTATGATTCCAAGCTCAATAAAAAGAGGCTTGCACGGATCACGTGGATGGGATTTTTTCATTATTCGGATAATTTTCTTTTGCAATCTAAATGTCTGGGAACTAAAGGATGAGTTCCCCCATAATATTATGCCATATCTCAGGCGGGAATGTACATTTGCAAAATACACGCAACGAGCTGCATGAAGGCTGACAGAATTAGAAAGAATTTTGAATGCATAACATAATGAGCTTAATTTAGTGTTTAATTCTGTTATATGTACATTCCATTTGAGGTTTGATTGAATTGAGAGACCTAGAAATTTTGTTACCTTAACATCAGCTAATTGCATATTGTTAATTTTCAATGGAGCATACGATTGCCGATTTGAAACGCAAAATTGCATTGAGACCGTTTTTCCTTCGTTAACTATTAATTTGTTATTACAAAACCAATTTGAAACTTCTGAAATTGTACTATTTATTGTTTCTTTTTTGCTAAGAACATTCGTGTCATCGGCAAACAAAACTGTTCTTCCGTTTTTAATAGATGAGGGCATATCGTTTACGTACAACAGAAAGAGGATAGGACCTAAGATCGAACCCTGTGGGACCCCATGTTCAATTGGCAAAGAATTGGAGAGATAAGTAAATAATGTCCTTTCGTGCCAGTACGGCATTTCTACTCTTTGAGATCGATTTTTAAGGTACGAGGTTATCCAATCTAGGGCAATACCACGAATTCCATAAGAAGGCAATTTTGAGAGCAAGATGTTATGGTTAATAACGTCAAAAGCTTTCGAAAGATCTAAAAATATCCCAATGGGTTCTTCATTTTGGTCCATTGATGAAGCAACATCTTTAAGGAAAGAAAAATTGGCAGTTTCCGTAGATTTTGATTTCCTGAAACCGTGTTGTTAGTCTGAAAACGCTTCGTTTTTCCTGAGAAAAGTTTCCATTCGCGTATAGAAAAGCCTCTCTAATATTTTTGAGAAAACTGACAAAAGAGAAATTGGCCTGTAATTTTGAATTTCCTTTTTGTTCCCTTTTTTATAAAGTGGCTTAATTTTTGCTGTTTTGAAAGTATCTGGAAATATTCCTGTGCACAAGGAAGCATTGAAAATGTGAGTTAATGGGTGTATAATGGCAGGTGCACACGTTTTTAATAAAATATCCGGAAATTCATCTAAACCTGATGAATATTTATTTTTTAATTTACTGACTATTCTGAGGATTTCATTAGAAGTAGTTTCATAAATAAACATCGTGCCGAAATTTTTTTGGGAAGCATATGATGTTGAATTTTGTGGTTTTAGTCCCTTCGTGAGATCAACCGCAATTCTAGAAAAGTGTTGGTTGAAGAGATTCGCAACTTTTTCTGGATTTCTTGTTTCTCTTTCATTATCCTTTAAAACAACATTCTCTACGAAATGTGATGACGTGGTCGAATTTTTAACGATGTTCCACATTGCTTTAGTTTTGTTTCTAGCGTTCAAAATATCCTCATTATTTTTCATTATTTTTGCCTGAACTATTATTTTCCTTAAAATTCTTTTATATTCTCGGAAGTAGACGTGGAAATTTAACATCTGGAATTTGAAAAGCGAAAAGTTATTAATGTTATTATTTGGATTTTATTTAGAAATTATTATAACGAAGAAAATATGAGAAATATAAAGACATTTGTAAATAGAAAGTATAAAAGTACAGCGGGTTGACAAAAGAGAACAGCTCTCCTTTGTTTCAAACTGCGCGGTGCAGAATGCAATAATGCATAAGATAGAGACGAGTGTGTGATTTCGGACTGGCAACATTATGCCGTAATTTGAGATGTTGATTCATTAGAAATGTTATAAAAAGTGTAAAGGTTTTCAAAAAATGATGTTCTAATTGGTGAAACATTAGTCCAGGAGCGTTTTTGATTTGGATCTTCGGAATCGAAGAAAAATAGTATGGAATTATACGTGGACTTGGATGCAGCATTGGCAATGGTCGGGGACGCCACTTTGAGGTCAGCTACCAGGGAAGTCGCAAATATTCATCATAATAAAATTTATAGCAAGGCCAAGATAAATGTTAAGAGTAAAAAAATGGCCATTGGAAAATTTCCACTTTAAAAAAGAGTGCACTCGCGTGAATGGTATTGTGTATAAAATATGTATGAATGTGTGAGTGATATGTTGATTTTTCCTTGTTTAGATAATTTGTTTTATGTATAATGGGTTTATACATGTATTTTGCTGCTATGTTCTGTGTATCAGAATGAGGACTGGACTCGCTGAGTATTAAAACGGCGAGAAGAGAATCGGTATAATAAATAGCTGCCGACATTGCGATTCGGCAACATTGTTAAATATGTGTTATTTTCTTCCCAGTAGGTAGTAGAAATGACAGGGAAAAGAATGGGATAGTCAGGCTCCCAAAATAAACTATAATATTATTCTGTTACCTACATAGGAAGGACTTCGTGGACCCACGAAATCTGTACTGTAATGGAACACAGACCGATTCAATGTAGGAGTCATTGCAGATCTGTAATCAAAATTTAGATTTAATGTAATAGGTGATAGCTTGCAATTAGTATGTAAACAGATAGATTTTGTTATTAATACGAAGATAGGAGTGTGCACGTCACACGCGGTGATATTTCGGGAACTCGCCGAATAAAGTAGCTCTGTAGATTTGGCGGCCATTATGCCAAAGTAAAAAAATATCTGTTTATTTACGTGAACTTATATAGAATAGAACGAATAGGTCTAACTCGCTCAGGTTTGGGAGAAATAAATAATTGCATCAATTATTAGCTATATTAATTAGTGTTAAGGTTTATGAACCGTTAGAGTGTGCAAGTCGTGTGTCAACGTCTAAGAAATTAAAATCTTTTTTTTCTTTGAATTTATTGAATTTTTTATTCATTTATTCGGTCTTCCGAACGATCGGTGCCATAGATTGACACCAGAGCGTTCATTCAACCATAGACATATAGTACTATATATCTATGCATTCAACGCAGGCAGTGTGCGAGCGCAGCTCGAGTCGTTGACGAATGCCTCCGTCTTCAGGTCGGATCAGGAAGCGGCAGCGCATGCGCGCGACGTCCCCCACTCAAGGACAAAGCGTGCCAAGGCGTTGGATCTCGATTTAACGGCCTGCTGGAGAGCGAGCGTCCGTGGTTGCGATATTATCCGTTTCTCGTTGCAACCTTTAGCGTTACTCATGAAATTAGTCGTATTTTCTGATAAGGATAGTGAAAAAGTGCAACAATAACGAAATAATAGCTTTCCTCCCCTTTCATATGAAGAAAAGAAACAAGTAATTGAGTAAAGGGCGATCGTTTTCTAACCTGATAATATTTCAGAATTTTATATTTAAAACGACAACTTAACAATGTGAAAAACGTCAAGCATATCTTTTCAAATATTTTAAAATATTTTATTCCATTCTTTGCACTAGAAAATACATCCTCATTGTCGTTATTTTGCGACTAACGTTTTCTCATTCTTCTAACATTATAATTTAAAGCAAATGAGAACTTTGTTTACATAATTCAATTTTACTCTAAATATGTAAGTGAAAGGAGCAATGTGAAGGTTAACAATTTCCTTCATTGCCAACGCCCTAGCTCCAGAGTGAGGAGATGCCATTGGCTAGCACACGTTCAGCATTGTCATCACTAAACTATCCACCATGCGTTCCATCTAATGAAAATTCGCAACGTACCAGACCCGATGAACACAGCACGATGGTCAGCAGTCGAAAGAGACCGATCCCGTTTCTCTACACATTATCACGCCTCCTACACAGATATTATTTTTATTACAAGGGGCTTTGACCCCCTCTCCCGCGTTATTCTATTGCGATCATTTATGTTTTCCGGTCTTGTTTATTTATACTTGCTACCATGGCAACCTGTCCGTTTGGGTTTCATTTCCTCCCTATGACTAAACTAAAACATATTGACCTAATAAATATTATTATACTGTTTTATTAATAAAATTCGGGAATCTCTTGACTTATCACAATGTAGTTATAAGATAAGGGTCGTGTATACTCATGTACATTTTCATACACATACATTGAGTTTGAAATAGTACCTAGTGTATGTACAGTGAAACGGACGAATTTGTATCAGTACTTGAAGAAACTTTCGAATTATGCTCGAAATGGTGCTAAATTAGACTCGACCCCCACCCTCACCCCACTCCAAAAATTCGAAAGAACAAAATAGGCCGAAAACAGCTAAAACTGTCCAAAAATGCTACTCGCAGTATATTCTTCCAAACCCTCAGTGAGTAATATATTTTACGTTTACGATAATTCGCAATGTCATATGATCTACGGTTATCGAACAAAAACATAATAAACGGACGATAATGTGGGGTATTTATATAATGTAAGAAGACAATTATGTTAAACTTTAAAATAAATTTTGTGAATCGAATTGGTACTACCCTAAAACTAATAATCAAATATATTATCGTTAAATAGTGCAAATATTTTACGGGAGCTTGTTAAGGTAGTAAATGGAATGTCTGCAACAAATGGTATGTGAGAATCGGCAAGTGGTCAAGTGAATACAGATGACCCAAGCTGTATTGGGCTTAGTAAACCTTTCTTTTTCTTCCACTACTTTCTCACATGTTGCTTACGCAGTATAGAGAAAGCATTGTGGTGTTGCGGGAATCTAATGGTGCTACAACATTGACTTTCTCGCACTTGGTAACGGTTACATAATATTATAATACGGCATTTTCTGCTCGCATTAACCAGTGGCGGCAGCTGGCCCAACAGAAGGTTGCACTTCCATCGACTGACGGAAATGTAATTTTCAAACTTCAAAACACTAATATATAATAAAATGTAAACAATTCAATAAATTAATTAAAACTAAGTTAAATTCAAATCTATTTTGAAACATTACTTGCATAATTTTATGCGTAGTGTCCGTGGCAGGTCATTTTCTTTAGGCATTCATTACATTTTTATATTAGTTCTGCAATGAGCTAATTGACGGTAATGTAATTCACACATAACAAAAAAGGACTTGGTTTCGAAAATACGGTGATCGACTCCCGCACATTGCAACAAACACTATTGTTTCGACACGACAGAAATAAAACTATTTTATGTCGAAAATTTCACTACCCTGTTATATTTTGTAACAATGAAAGATCCTTCCGCACACACACGGTCGTATTCCCCACCAGCGCTCTCCGACTGAAACTGCAGGCTGCTGCAGGCGTAAATATGCTTCCACCGTGAGAGACAGAAAGGGACTTCCTTCCAGAACCGTCAACTTTACACAAAGAAGTTATCAAATATTCAATTTGAATCAATAAAACAAATTCTCCAAACATAAACAAACTAAAGAGCTACAACTCCTAAAGAGCTACAAAGTGAAGACCACCAAACCAACCAAAATAAATGTTATAGACATCTGCAGAATGGCAATGAAGACCAACAAGGGCAATTTCCGAGTAACGAATCCATGGTTCGGTATTGGAATGATATCGGGATTAAACCAAAGCAACGCAATGAAGGAGCATACTGACTGCGGGAGGAAAGAGAAGCTTGTCGCAACATCGACGAGATGCCTCCCTTTGAAATTTCCATTGCTGATATCAAAATGTCAAAACGAAAGACATAGCACTGGAAGTTCCCGGCCCGGTAGGTCTCCAAAATGTGTGGCGGAAATACTTTACTGCCATGAAGCCATGCTTCCTAACTCGACTGTTCAATGAAGGTTTGCATGCGTTTTTTATGGGGGGGGGCTTTGTCGAGTGTTCTCCTTTTTACATAAAGATTGACAACCTTAGTGTATACAGTCTCTTTCTTCTTCCTAACCCTGATCCCCAATACACTTATTGGCAAGCAGAACTTGTGTAGTACTCAAGGTCGGTAATAGTTCCTAAACCAGCAATTATAGACCGATCTCTTGCATTTCAACACTATATAAAATGTTGACTTCAATAATTTCTTCAAGATTGTACAGTTATTTTGTCGATCAACACATTTTGGCTGCTAAAAAGAATGGCTGTCGCAAGGGAAATAAGGGATGCAAAGATGTATTAGAAATTGATAGTGTAATTTCATAGCAAGTACGAAAGCACAAGTGCAATCTTTCTGTAGGCTGAATAGATTTAAAAATGCCTTTGATTCGGTGCCTCACTCTGGCTTCTAATAAACTGATTTGCAGATTAAGAAAGGAACGTGTTGTTGCGTGCCAGAAGACATTGCAATTCGGTGACGAATCATTCAAGGGGTCATTTCTAAGCCCGTTATGGTTTTGCATAGCACTCACTCCTTTGAGCAAAGTGTGCAGACAACCAGGATGTGGGTATTTAGTGAAGAAAAACCCTGATGTTCATATCTCGCCTCAGTCCTAGATAGATGGTCTCAAACTATATGCCTATAATAGAGATCACTTACAAAGCGAGTTCGTTTGTCAAGAGTTTCAAGGATGCAGTTGGTTTGGAGTTTGGGATTGACAAAAGAGCTACCCTTCACGTTGTCCGCAGGCAAGTCCAAAAGGGGGAACAAAAAATGCAAACATCTAGTGTCACGATTATTTTATTTAATTTAAAAATGAAACAGGCTAAGTAGCTCAATACATATATGGAAACGGTTCATATTAGAAGCTCCAGTCGAAGCATTGAAATATCTTATACAAAATAAGAGACAAAATAATAAAACTATAAAATTATTATTTAACGATTATATTTATTATATTAATTATAATTATATGATATTTATTATATTACATTAATTATAATTATATTATATTGTGACATACCAGACTGTCACACAATATTTTGATGGGAATTGGGGACAAAAATGTATTAAATTCATCGTAAAAAGTGTAAATGTTGAGGGCATGGGCATGCAGGCAGGGCGTTCCTTAGCAACCAGGGAAGCGGAAGTAAATAAACATAGCGCGGCAAGTAACGGACCGAAGATTGTGATATAAGGGCATGTAGGATTGATGGTAAACTGGTAATGGGGTATGACGTAGAAGGAAACTCAAGATTGTTTTGTAAAACAAGAGACAAGAATGTATGAAAGTTATCGAGGGTTGAACTTTGTAATATTGGAGAGATGAGCTTTAGACCGTGTACCGTACACATCGTACTGCAGAGGTTATTGTAAATGATAGATGCGGGACTTGGTGGAATTTTGCGGGAAATAATTGAGCAGTGAGGACTTATAAATATTTGGGCGTAATTCCATTTGGGACTTTTGAATAATTCTGGCACCGGGAGTGCGCAAATCGGACTTGAAGAAAATACGGACGTGAGAGCAGGGAAGAGAGGCTCGAGACATCTTGTAGTTTAGGGGATGAACTTTATATTTTATCGCGTTCAAAGTTGGATGAATTAATTAGAAGAAATAGACTTTCGTGTATCGTGGATTACGTAAAACGTGACAGTCTTGGAGTTAGTGCCCATCCGTGGCAAAGAATAGGGAAGTAAGTGAAACAATAAGTTGAGGAGGACATCGACCCGGCAGCGGAGAGTTGTGGAGAACAAGATACAAGAGAGAAGATTGGTCGGAGTAGTGGATGGCCTCATCGTCTAAGAGCGCATGGATATCTAATATAGTAAGAATAATAGCGCTATAGACAATTTTTACGATCGGTCATGACCAAGGTGACATTTCATGTTAAAAAGAATTAATCGATAAATAAACTTACAACGTTCTCATTCTAAAAAAGAAAAGCTGATTATCATTTCTTTCGCATCTTGTGCAATCCACAGTTTAATAATTTCTTTCCAGAAACAAATTTCAGATTCCTCGCTTCTTCCGTATGGAGAGCGGATCGAATGATTGTTTGCTAGGAAGAAAGTAAGTACTGGAGACGATTATTTTCGTAAGAACCCAACCGGCAGAGCTAGTAGGATAATTATTTCCCTTCAGATGTGTTTGCGGGAAATTTAAAATCGCAACCCTTTCCTGGCGCCCCCCCCCCAAATGATATAAATTCGGAAAACGGTAGCAGAAATAATTTGACAAAAACGGAGAGCGTTTCAATATTAATTATAATTATATTAATTATATTTATATTACATTTATTATATTATTTATTATTATATATTTATAACGATTAGATCATTAAAAATCTCGACACTAAAATCTCCTACAAATATCTGGGAATGCTACAGTTGTTGGGAATTTTTTATTTAGACGGTAGGAAGAAGATTGTACTGTAATGAAACGCGCTTAAAACACACGCTGGACTTCGAACGTAATGAAACGTGCCGGGAGAACACGTTGATGAAGCTCAAAGTTTGTATACGCTACATTTCTTTTGGGCGTCTATCGCGATACAAACCTGCTTCTTTAGGCACTGGCTCTTGAGAATCTTGGTGGTGGACTGCTCTGAGTCGGGAAGAGATGCAAGATGTTTCACTATTTCTACTTTCAATAACACTCGACACAATTTTCCATTCAGTGCAACTCGTCAAAGTGACGGTTGCAAGTTTATTTGACTAAATTGAACTGAATAAGCAAAAAATACAAGAAATAGCAGATGTAGTGAAATAAGGTCAATCGTAAGATTCCTCTGTCCGATGTATATTACAGTCTTTGAACGGACAGGGATAATGGTAACTGGTCCGGTATATCACCTTAATAGGAGATTACTTCGCATCGACAAATGCACGCCTGCTGGATTCTGGTGGAGGCTGGTTAGTATCTGGGCGTCAGATGCTGGGCGCCCCGATGCTGCACCGAAGACGACGATGAAACGCGCCCATCTGGGATAGATGGCCGTCTCGCTTTCCCCAGTTGTCGGTTGCAACCACTTGAGCCCATCAAATGATAAGTCGAGCGGCAAGACTCGGTTGCGTATGGTGTTTGAAATGACATCTCGCTTACGCTGAGGAAGGCTGCCATACGTCACCATCTTGCATTACACTGACCTTTTAGGGTTTGGCAGTAGCTCCGGATATTAACATATCCTTGAACGTTTGTGCCTAACGTGAACCTTTGTAGAAAATAGCCGGAGAGATTAAAATGTGTGTCCGAGTGGTGGCCAAGAAGTCAAAAAGAATTTACGTCCGAACTCCATGGAATTATGAACAAGTGTATAAAAAGAATTTGCGTTTGCTCTTCACGGAATTATGGCCAAGAGTCTTTTCTCACCGGCGCGCACGCAGCTTTCTCGCAAAACATCCCCTCTCCTCTTTGACGCGTAGACGTCTGATTACGTGTGGCCAACTTGTCCTACTACTCGTTATACTTGGATTTTGAGTCATTCTCAGTCCTGCCGATAGAACCGCTTGATCTGCAGCACTGCTTGATGCGGTCGCGATCATGCGACATCTTCCGGCAGGACCAAGAAAGACGCAAAAAGTCGTGCCGAATACCATCTTGGAGATACTACTCTCAGCCGCCACGTTAGAAAAACCCAAGTATAGATTTGGATTTTCCAGAAAATTCTAAAGTTTTGATTAATCGGATGATTCGGTTACGGTTTCCTAGGTGACCTGCTTTACAGAATAGATTCTATTGGTAGGCACTGTTTCCTGTCGACCGTTTGAAGCGATGTCGTTGCAGAAACAGCTGCGTAGACTGCTATGATTAATTTACGATACATCTTAGGGATTAGGGAAGCTCGTAGCTATACACTTATAATGTAATTCGGCGCACCACAGTGGAAAGAAACATCTGTCGCGTAGATATGATTTAGCTACTGTGCACGTAGATTTTAAGCTCTCACGAAGCACAAATAAGGAAGCCCCATATCGCCTTTGTGAAGGTGAGGTGGACCTGTGATAGAAGGCTGTGGGCGTGGCCTAGTATTACCCGAGCAACTTTTCTTGAACGATGACCTTGCTTCCCCCTACCTTGAGTAATAAACAGTTGAAGACCAAAGTTCGCAGCGAGCACTGATGACAACATTCCAAAGACATCTTCATTTTCTATTTGAGACGGTAGATGTCCTTCAAATTGCGCATGTTGATTCTTCGAGATGCTAGCTACATAAGGAAGAGTTTTTTAAAACATTTTCAACAGCTAGTTTTCCCACAATTTAAAATTTCTGGTCGGCTCAGTCGGGTCGCCATAAGAGCCCATGTTACAACGACAAACTTTACGGTCTCATTTCTCAAAAACTAGACGGTGAAACAGTTTCAAATTTTATCAGAACATAGACGAACCTCTCATCTTTCGATTAGTACAATAAAAAAGGCATGTTAAACGTAACACGTATCTCGCTCTAACCACCTTAATGTTGAAACCGAGAACTCCTGGTCGTATTTTTCTAAACAATATCTAAAGAAATGGCCAAAGCAGAACCAGATCCATCGCAGGAAATACCTCGAACTCCTGATAAAATTAGAACTCAATTTATTGAGAAAGTTGCGAAAGCATGACTGATATTCCAGAGATTAGCATTGCTTCATAAAATCTAGTGGCCAATGTCGTTACCAATATTCCCACTCTGCCCGCATTTCTCCAAGCCATTGTTCAAGAAAAGTTGCGCGATTAATACATAGGTTGCTCGTTATGTATTCGGAATTGACAATACTGGTGTTGCTAGGCAACATCTGTCGCACACATCGTAAACTTCGGCCTTTTTTATGGTTAACAATAGAGAGTTTTAGCGCCACGCGTAAGGTAGCGACGTTGTGCACTAACAGTCACGTGACGGACCTTGAAGTCATAACGTCTTACCTTAAGCCTAAGTTACGACCTTATACCTTCATAAATAGTGCACGCCTAAAAACAAGAAACGTTGGGGATAGTTCCAACTCCGACAAACCAATTGTCGTATGTGAGGCAGTTACAACTATGCCTTACTAACTCTACAACGTTGGCATGAATTAACGGTAAATGTTGGAGAAGTGACAGGAAAGAAATTTGCGAAAAAGAAGTTGAAATCATATCTTTGGAATAGGTTATATCCTACTCTCATAATGAACGCTGATTGAAAATATTTCCTACGTTCTCAAGAACAGTCGATTGAAAATACCAGACTGCATACTCATTGCAGAGGCCCACAAAATCTAAAACTCCAAACACAAATTCTTTGGTCAACGCTTGAAACGTTTCTTTTGTTATAATGCATAACGCAATGTCGCAATTGCTAAAACTTGCATCTATTTATTTAGTCAAAAACAGTCAAAAACTGTATGTGACGTATGGGGAAGAAAAATATCTGCGCTTCAATTTTCTTTCTTTGTTTTCTCTGTTTTGCTGTAGTGATGTAGTAGCCATGTTACGATTGCGTATCGAAATGCGTGGCAAATATGAGAATAAATAAATATATGAGAAATCAGATTATATCTTTAAAAATGTTTCCTAAATTATCTTTTTAATTTACGTGTATTAAATTATTTAATTTAAGTTACGTATTTATTTAAAAAAATAAAAGTAATGTGATTCTAATTAGTATTTAAATGTTACTGGTTAATTGCGAGCAGAGTTCAATGTGTTTACGTATATAGATCTAAGCTGCAAACTACTAATACAATTACATTACTATACTTTACCTCTTTCAAGGCCACAAAATTCACCACTTTGATATTCGTGAATTTGAAGTTCAAGATTTTCCGTTACTGTTATAGATGAAACTTTGAATTTTGATGTTTTTCACAATTATCACAACACTTTCACTAGTTGTTTAAAGCTTTACGCAAATCTAAATTTATTTGTACAGCAAATATGTATTAGAAGTCTTTGAACTCGTTTAAATGCACGTTAGTCCGTTACGCTGTCTTTTAAACCAATAATTATTTACTTCTTTTCCACTGCTACGGACAATATAAATCTCTTTCAGCGTTTCTGTAACAAGTAAAGAAAACAATTTTAAAAACAAAAGGTACCTGAAAGATGTAAGAAAGTAGTCAAAATTAGTAAAATATTGGAGCACAGCCTGAGCACGTCAGTCACGTAAGCAAGCAACCAAGTCCAACCAACTCTTCTGAATGTTGTTCATTATGATTAGGGAACGGATTTTCATGTAAATACATGTTTCAATAGAAACAAGGTACCTGCTTTGTATTTGTTTTCTAGAGTTTTCTAGACATTCTAAATGAATTCAAACCATGTTTATGTTACATATTTTAGTATAAGTACATATTTTCACATATTTTACCTTTTACCGCCATTTTTTACCATATTTCGTTACATTCAAATATTACTAGTAAAAACATCAAATAAGAATTTCCCAATAATATTCCGTGAATCTGTTTTTCTGATAAACTTGCAATGTAACACTGCACGTTTATGTCCCCCGACCTTCGCTCCGACTGACCCTCTGCCCTGGCTACTCAGAAACCGCGTAGGATGAGCGGATGGTCAGCAATCACGTGCTTTCTCGTGTTACACGCTCAACACAATATTAATCCAACAAACATTGTTTAGAATGTCAGTCTTATTGCGCTTCCTGCGCCCCACCTAGATACCTCTCTGCCGCAGAAATCGGAACCTATGAGTATTAGCTCTCCACTACAACTGGTCATGTATGCACCGGCTCTTCGTAAAACTACAATTGTACTTTCAAGTATTTTACGTTTCATGTAGCAATCTTATTGAGTGGTGTGGACTGGTACGAGACAATGCCAAAAATCGAAGCGACATCCTAAGAGTTAGTGGCTAGATACATCCGCGAGTTTCCTAATGAAACCTTCAGAAGTGACACGAGAATATTGTACTGCGTATTCTGTGAGAAAAAGGTTTCCATCTCCCAACACTTTCAAGTCACGCAGCACATCACTACAGCAAAACACAGAGAAAACAAAGAAAGAAAATTGAAGCTCCAGCAAACATTCCTAACATCTTCACCTGATGTTCAATCAAGTAAGTCGGTCTTCTTTACCGATTTGTGTCGTGCATTGATTAGAGCCGATATTCCCATTTACAAAGTCAACGACCCTGAGTTCAAGAGCTTCTTAGAAAAATACACTGACAAACAACTTCCGGATGAAAGCACACTCAGAAAAAATTACATGAAAACTATTTATTTGGAAACTCTGACTAAAATTTGAGAGCAAATAAAACTAGTAAAGTCTGGGTTTCAATTGATGAAACTACTGAGGTTGAAGAAAGATATACTGCAAATATTATTGTAGGAAAGATGTGCCCTGAATCTCCTTCGACACCATTTCTATTATATTGTGAAGTTTTAGAAAAATGCAACCACGCTACAATTGCCAGATTTTTCAATTGACTCGATGAATGCTGTGGCCTATCATGCATGAAAACGTGTTGTTTTTAACCGATGCTGCACCTTACATGGTGAAAGCAGGGAGTGTATTAACAGTGTTCTACCCAAAGATGATTCATCTTACGTGCGTAGTACATGCTCTTCATCGAGTGGCAGAAACTATTCGACATCAATTTCCTGATGTCGATACTTTGATATCGACTGTTAAAAAAGTATTTTTGAAAGCAAGCAGAGTTAAAATGTTTAAAGACAGTTATCCTGAACTGAATTTGCCTCCACAGCCCGTAATTACAAGATGGGGCACGTGGTTAGAAGCAGCTAAATATTGTGAAAACTTTGAGCAAATAAAAGATATTCTTTTGAAGTTGGACTCCGAGTCATCTGCGGCACTACAAAAAGCAAAATCTTTGATTTATGATTCCAGTCTTAGATACAATTTGGCTTTCATTTCTGCAAATGCAATTTTTTTAGTAAATTCTATCGCAAAGCTTGAGTCTCAGAACATGCCATTAGCTGCTAGTATTGAAGTTATTAACTGTGCATTAGCAAAATTAAAAGACATAACAGGTGAAATCACAGAGAAAATGAAAAAGAAATTACAAGATTCGTTGGAGAAAAATCCATGCTGGAAAGACATGAAAATCATTGCAAACATTCTCAGCGGAGGAAAAGACACCTCAACACTGGAACTAGAGCTGAACCCAACGGACATATCAGCGTTCAAATATGCTCCAATTTCTTCTGTAGATGTGGAACGTTCCTTCAGCCGCTACAAATCTAATTTAGAGCTGATTGACATTTTCTCTTTGAAAACTTGAAAATGCATGTTGTATCTAACAATTTGAAACTCTAATTTCAATTTTTATTTTACATATTTTTAATTTTTTCCTACATATTTTTGAGAAAATAAATACATATATATGTACATATTTTTATTTTTTTATTACAATAAAATCCGTTCCCTAATTATGACCGTACCAAGTCGTTAGTCACGTGATCAATGGAGTTTAAGGATGCCTCCATGGTTATTTCCACCATGGATGCCTCCTTACGCCTGGCGCTAACACTCCCTAATATCCAAACCTTTATGTGTTACGGACGTGAATTATGTTGTTCTGTGATTTGAAAGTCTTATCGGTCAAGGAGTGGAGTTGACTCGGGAACATTTCCGGGCGATGATTTTCTACGACTTTCGGGGTAGATTAAATTAACAATAATACATCGATCAACTCATTGACTTTTGTTGATAAAGCACCATCGAAAACAACTGTATATCACTGGTTTAGTGAACTCAATCATGGCCGTCAGTCGCTCACGGACGAATTTAAAGGTCGTCGAAAATCAGCTGTTGTGCTGGAAAACATTAATGATGTGCAAGGACTAATTATGCAAGATCGCCATGTGACACATCGAGAGGTGCCGACATTCTTTGGCATTAGTATTTTACATGAAGCCCCTCGGAACGTTTTCAAAAAAATGGCTCCAAATTTTCTTTATGAAATTTTGATGTTGAATAGTGCAAAAGATGTTTAAGAGAATGATGCAGGTCTCATTTTCGTTGAAATCCCAGATTTTTCGAAAATTGTATATATTATATCAAAGGTCATGTACAATGTTTTGAAAAAAAAACTAGTAGCTCATGCGTAATTTGCGCTTGAAATTTGCGGATTTTTTTTCTCAATAACCGATCCAAATTTTTCCTTGAAATTTTCTCTACTTATGTAACAAGGTACAGTAAAAAAATATGTCCGTTTTCGGATATTGATAGTTTTATTTTTCGAAAATTGTAAAAAAAATTTCAAAACTACAAAATTGAAGATAGATTTTTGCCTCAGACAAAGTCTGTTGTACAAAATTAGCACTTTTAAAAAGGTCATGTACAAGGTGTTTTGTGAAAGTTAGACCTTTCATGCAATTTGTTTGAAATTAATGAAACATAGGTTTCCTGTTGTACATAACGATAACATTGTAATATTGTGAGAAAGTATGTGCTGTTGTAGCACCACTAGTTTAAATAATTACATAATTTTTTAATAAATATTTAAATAAATGTTGGCAAATAGAAAAGGTAACAAATGCTTTTTTCCAGGCCTTTGGGATCACCCCCCCCCCAATTCACCACCGATGAAGAGTGGTAAAGTTCCCTTAAAAGTGTATTTAACAAATAATATATGAATATCTAATTTATTGCTTATATTAAGAGGAAGCCTTATTTTATTAGCATATTGATGTAGTTACAGCACCTTTCAATAGTTCAAGTATCGCTATTTGGGATAATAGTAGATGAAAAAAAAACAAACAATAACGGAAGAATTTTTATTTTATTTATATATACAGTGAAAACATTTTCATATAAAGACACAGCTTTTGTGAACATACTTCCAACAAACTTCAGAAATTTTTCACATTTGGATTACTGTAATGTACATGTTCATAAAATCAGGTGTTCAATCTCAGAGTTTATTGAGCAAACATAAATGCAGGTACTGCATTCACTTGTGTCTCCCATTTGTGACATTTGTATAGCCTCATAAAAAGAAATGAATGCTCTGGTTCCAATTCAATCGATATGTAAGATTTGAACTCCGTCAGATAAAACTATTAAACAATGAGTTAAATATCTTAAAAAGTACCACAATAAAAAGGCACATTTGATTGACATGAACAAGCCTTTCTCAACAGCATTATCAACAATTTAACTTTATCCCTTAATTACAATCCTTAAAATGTAACGGATATCCTGATCTCTTTTAGAGAACCATTCATCCACAGCACCTATCGAGATACACTTTGCTAAAATTTGGAAAGTTCATGATCATTTGAAATTGACCTCTTAACGCCTGCCCGTCTTTTAAACATAGCTGCCCATTCAAACACGCATTCACTCTTTCTCATACAATCCACAACACACCTATATATGGACCTACATAACGAATGATATATATGTACATTCTTGAGCATCTACACAAGTCATCAGCCCATCATTTTTCTCTCCATTTGTGGTGATGCTTGTGATGAGGAGGGTGCCTAACTATTGGCTGCTGCGTTGCCATTGTCATTGGGCCCCATGAGGAAGGTGGGATTGAGGGTCTCCATCGTCTTGCCGTTCTTGCCATTCACAGCAGCTGCAGCTGCAGCAGCAGCATGAGGATTAGGAGTAGGGGTGGGCTTGGTGTAGTGGTTTGAAGCCTGCAGACGCAGTGTCTCCTGACGCCGGCTGGAGCGCACTAAACAGCCCACAGCCAACAGGAGCAATAGTGCACCCACAGCAAATAGACCATAGGAGATAGCAGCTCGAGCAATGGGTGGGGCTCTTGTTGCCAGAGACAATAATGATGTTACTTCAGTAGGGAGCCCATTTATTCCCTGCAGGACACAAAACTCATCATGTATCTTTCATATCTCAAGAATTAGACATTTAAATAAATATTATTTTAATAACTATTAATGAATTCACATCAAAAATGTACTTGCTACATAAATTTTAAATACTTTTCAAGGAAACGAGTTTAAGAGCATCATATATGTTACATACAGGAAGTCATGCAACTTAAGATCTAAATATTTCATCAGAGTTAAAATTATTTAAATTTTTCTTAAAAGTAATTTACGGAAAGTACTCCAAAGTTTTTAGTTCCTTGTTAATAGGTTTTGGAAGTGTGACACTAACTTTTTTAATTTCAAATCACGTACATCTACATGACATTTTCCCATATCGCTTACATCTACATGATAGTTTTCCGTATCTCGTAACATATCATTATGTAACATGTTTAGTAGATCAAGGTAATTCTCTATGTTATTTCAGAATGTACTAGGTCATACTTATTAGACACTTCAAAAGTCAAGGTAGATAAAAATTACATTACTGCATTTTAAGTTGAAATAACAAAATTACTCATACTTACATCTTCAAACCACATAATAGGGAAGATGATGTCTGGGAAAGTAGCCACCTGCTTGATATCCACCACTTGGCTGACAGCCAAGTTGATTTGGACACGAGCACTTGCTCGCAGTGAAACACCCATTTGCTGAAAGTAATAAAAATGCCAGAACAATCATATTAATGGTGTTCAATATAAATTTACTTTAGTGATAAACTGAAACAATAATAAATTTATTCTGAAAGCAGTTGTTGACCTAAAATATCCCTCATTACTTTTGTACGTTTTGCAAATATCGATAATATATAAAAACTAGGAATTGTACATAAAAAGTAATTTGGTCATAAATCACAATTCAAAAAATTATTTCACTGTCTTGCATATTGTGCATTTGATAACATTACATACAACGGCATTATATACAACTGTCTTCCAGTGTTTAGACCTCTAAGAGGCCATTTGTGGGTATAGAAAACAAAGCTATGGGCATATAGTTCACCATCTTTCTTTCATTTTCTTCTTTTCAAAATGACAGATTCTTGGTTAAAACAACACTTCGGCTAGACTTCACTCACAAAACTTATAACAAAGTTGTTCTTTGATTTGTCAGATTCTTCAACAAACATGTGTATGTTCATGTAAACAATTTTTTTATCACATCTGAGAATAAAATTGGCCAACAAAATTCCAGAAATTTCTCCCAGAAAGATTAGATAGAGATTTACTTTCTTCAAAACTGCATCCACCATACATTTTAACTACTGGGTATTTATATAAAGGCATTATAGTAACTTCTGATGTTATCATCTAGAACAGCAGTTTCAAACCTCTTTCTTTTCACAAAGCTCTTCTAAAAATAAAAGAAATTGAAGAACCCTCACTTCAGTAACAAATAAGAAAACAATTAAACTGGGTTGTTATTGAAATTTGTTTTTCCATATTGCTTAACACTTCATAACAATAAAATTACAAATAATATTAAAACATTTACAGTCAACAATAAAATAGAATATTGAAGTGGCATCACCTGGACAGCCTAGATCAAGACAATTTAATGGCTGTAAAAACTCAAAGGCAGACAAAGCAGAACATTTTTTTATGTCAGCAAAATAATTTGGAATAAGTATGAAATGGTATAATAGATAATATAATTTTGTTCGTGAAATATTTTGATGTAAGCAAACTTGTGCAAATACATTCATAATGTAGCTAATTAATTAATTAATTTTACTTGTTTCATTAATTATTACATTGCAAAATAAATTACAGAAGAGTTCAAATGGTGATAATCCAAGTACACAAAAATTTATGTTGAAATAATCAAATAATCTTTTCTTCTATTAAAATAGGACTTAATTATGCTTAACTCACCGGCTGCACATCAAGGTAGAACTGGTGATCTTCCTTCTTTGGTGGACTGATCCCCTCAACGGCCAGACGGTATTTTTCAGGTGCCAGGTAAAAATGTGGGAAGGAGAGTAGAACTGGTGAATCTAAAAATGGATGGAATGGATTGAATAAAACCACAGAATCTTCATTTAAATTTGTTTACAACAACTGGTCATTTATTTAATAGAAATTTAGGTTTTGTTTCTATAAGCCTGCACTGTTGAACATAAACACAACTTGAAAATCCCATCATTTATTAAACATTATACTATTTACTACACTTAACAAGTACAACTTCAACAAATGCAATAAAACATATACTACACAAAAACAAAGACAACTTCTCAACTGCATGTGCTGCTAAATCATAATCCGATAGGTAATGTTCGATCTAGTATCTTTACCAGACTGATATGCAACAAAGTTCACAATGCAAGTAATTTATATTTCGAATATGAATTGGAAACAATACATTACCTTAGACATGCAATTAGATTAATTTAAGATAAGAAAATAAATGTTGACTCACCATATTGGCAGAGACTGACGTTGAAGAAGCCACTTGGGGCACAGGGTGGGCCACCAGGGCAGAAGCACTCATTCTCTGGATTCTCTGAGATATCACCAAAAACATCAAGAGGAGGTGTGAAGCGATATCCAGTCACCCCACCAGCAGTCTCCACTTCAGATTCAAAGCTGCAATGAACATCAGTTTTCAAATTTCTGTTTTGCAATGTATCAGAAAATCAATTTTATTTCCCCAACCAACCCAAAATGTGAATACATACTAAATGTACTATATTTGAATTGGCATAGAATCAGCTGTTGGAAATGTGTATTGTTGGTTTTTAATAAAAGGGCATGTACAGTACTATGTAGATGCACATCACCACTCTACACCAGTTTATTATGCTAGGTAACTTCATTTAAGGATGAATATATAAATTCTAAATAAGAAGAAAAAAAATTTTAAAAAAATCTTTGTGTGATTTTCAAAATCACAAATTACCTTGAAGATCTTGGAAATTTTGCTGAAAAATACTGACGTAATCAATGAGAGTTTCAAGTTTGTAGTGTAATTTACAAGTATTCCAAAGTATTGCAGTATTCCTGCTTTTAGCAGGTTACATGGCCAAAGGTAGCAAGAAAAAAATATTACTAATAATAATGAGATGTGTTTTCCAAAGGCTATGAGATAATAATTGAAATTTTCCTACACTGCAATGAATTCTGAAGTAATACATTCTTATAACAATTTTATTATATTAAAATAGTACCAGAATTACTTAAAACAAATTTTTGAAATATTATTAAAAATTGAGAAAGGTGAATTATTACCACTGGAACCAGTCACAATAGTGATATTCACACACATCACCAATTAATTTTTTGCCTAAAACTTTGGCAACACATATTATCAAGCTCTGATCACAAAAAGTTTAAAAGTAAGATAAAGAATCTACCTACGAATGCAGAAACGAGCACTATTGATCCTTTATCAGAATTCTAGGATAAGAGCCAAAAATTAGAGAGAGAAAATTATTAGGAATGACGATGAAACGTAAAAAAATACTACTGTTTTTTCAAGTTTGCACAAATAAATGAGAAAGTGCCTAAGTCCTTCAACTGTAAATAAAAAGCAAAATGTATGTTTGCTTCTGAGTTGAACATTTCTCGCCCCAAAATATTTCTCACTCCAAGTTTAAAAATGGTTCAGTATTCACGAATTGCATCTAAAAATATAATTTGCCCACCCCATTGGCCCACGAACGTACTATTATCCGCGCACGTTTTCTTGAGCCCTCGCTTGGTAGTTGCGAGAGGAGTGGGGAGTTGGGTTATTTTGACCTAAGGAACTTTATATCAAATTGGAATTCGTGTTTCAATGCAAAATAGTTTCTATTATATGGAAGCGAACATTTCTGGTTATCAGATTTTGTAAACAACGCTCGTTGGCATAATTTATTCTTAATTCAACTAATGTTGAAAAAGGAGTGGGGGTACGTATTCCGGGGCTCAAGAAAACGTGCACCCCGAGGGAACTGCGTGCGAGAGCCTCTTACACGAGCGGCAGGATGCGGCAGAGGTCCTTGTCGTACACGTAGATGGTGTCGCTCTTCTTGATGTGCGGCGGGAAGATGGAGCCGTCGCTGCCGTCCAGGCGGTTGCACTCGGGCGTCTTCCAGTGCATGAGGGAGCTGTTGCCGTTGAAGCGGTCGATGAGGCCGTACCGCGTGATGTCGGAGGCGCCCGTGAAGATGGTCACGCGGTCCTTGGACGTGCCGTTCTTCTGCAAAGGGCACAAGGCGCGCACGCGCCGACGTCAGTCAAATTCAACGCCCTCTCGCGACCGAAGGCGATACACCCCCTCCACTCTAATGCAATTTTGACGTCAAAAACGAACGGAATAGTTCGTATTAAAGATACGACGGTATATTTATTTAATAAAAATTGTCATACGGAGTCCCACAATTATATCAAACCCCATTCTTTGAACACAAAAACGTATGTTATTATCGATAAGGGTTTGGATACTAAAGTACATTCGGTATTTGATGGACTTCCAATGAATCGTCACAAATAACAAAAGTCAAATGAAACATTCACAGAAATTACTTTTTCCTGTGTAACGTAGTCTTTTTGTTCAAACACTAAATTCTGATGACTTACGGAATATCATTGAGGGAAAATGTAAAAAATATATTGCCAATAACCTCTTGAATGTTTTTGCTTTGAAGTCTTTTGACTTCTTTTCTTACACGTGTTTATTGCAATTAAAATCTTGAAACCATATTTTGGGGTTCTAGAGCGTTTAAAACGTCAAAGATTCCGCCGAGTTCTACTTTTGTAATGAAAGGAACATTTCGCCACAATTTTATTAGAGCCCGAGAGATAGTGTTACTTTTAAGAACAGGAAATTTATTAGTATTTGGAATTTATCCGGTCGAAAATTGCTCCCTCTGTAGATAATACAGGCGATTATGACCCAACCTTCCCCGCCACCATCACCAACAAACTAACTTCAGGAAGATATTACCACAAAATAAATCAAACTGTTCGTGCAACTATAAAAATAAAAACAGAAAAAAATCAAACTCGTTGAATGATTTTGCAAAGAAAAACAGCATCACATTACAAACAAATCACTCTTGCACCGCTGTGAAGACTGCGAAAACCGTGTTTTGTTATTCTGACAATGCAAGTGCTGTCACACCTTAACAAACACACAACTCGTGCGCAGTGCCACACTCGCCCATGCCGCCTCCATGAACGCCTCTTCGCCAACAGTTTTCTTTCATTTGGAAGAAACCCCCAGCCTTTTCTTCACAAAAGAGATACACTTTCACGCGAGCAAGTCTTTGTGCATGCTTTAGAGTCATATTTTAAGAAGATTTATCGAGCATGAAACACACGACAATCAAGTAATTTACATTGAAGATTAATGGGCTCCGAGAGCATTTACGGAGGCGACAGAGCGCGCAGAAACAAATATCCTGAAGCATTCCACCTGAAATAGAAAGGGGAGAAAACCGTTTTAGAACAAAGAGAAAAGAGCACACAACGCAGCCGCCCCTGAGGAAGAAAGCCCGTGCACCGACCGAAGGCCCGAACACGCCCCAGGCGCGGGCCGAGCCGTGGCCCGGGGGCAGGCGGGCGACGTGGCGCGCCTGCGACTCCAGCCCGGCGCTCAGCAGCGTCACCGCCACCTCCGCCGCCGCCGCCACCACCGTCGCCAGCGTCGCCGCCAGCCGCTTCAGGGGCACCACCGCCAGCAGCTGCGCCGCGTCCCTCACGCCCTCACGCATCGCCAGCTTCTGCAGCTGCAGCCACACCACCCGCGACCCCGCCCCTCACCCTCTGCTCCGCTCCGCTCCGCCCACACAGCGCTTACCTCCTCCTCCTCCTCGCCTCAGCACCAAGCAACGGCCAACTGCCGATTCGACTTATTACAGCCCACGTACAACTCTCTCAACATGAGCATGTGGAATCCAAAACACGGATTATGTTGACCAGAATAAATAGGGACTAAATTATATGGGTTCACATGAACTTGCATTTTAACTCCACGTACAGGACCATTTTCTAAAATATTTTACGGCCTAAACGAAGATTTAAAAAAAAAGGACATTAAAGGGCCAATGTAGAATAAAATTTTCATAGTTTATGGTTACGAGGACGATACAAATTATGATACAAATGATATGAAATGATGATATAAACTGATAACTTTGATGATACTCACATGTGTAAGTCAAATGTGTATGAAAGTATTGGTATACCTATTATTTGAAATTTAAAAAAAAAATCCTAGTTGTATAGGAGAAACTACAGGAATAAAAATAGTTCGTAATTCAACTTAAAGCAATATGGAAGTTAAGCAAAGTTAATATGAAAGCTTTATCATTTAAAACGTATTCTGAAGGGTTACAAAATTAAAAATCAACCACATTTATGTTCGTAACCGTTTAAAATACGTTCAAATCTTGAATATCCTATCCTCCAATCCACGGACGCACGTACCCCGTAGAGAAGGCCAAACTGCTCGTAGGGTAGCTTCTGGTCGTTGGGCACCACGTCCTTGGCCAGTTTGATGAGAGGGTCTTCGTAGCCCCAGAGCAGCTGCCCCACCGACACCTCGACGAACGGCTTCACCTTGAGGATGTCCATGATGGAAGCCATGGCCAGGCGCAGGAAGCGCGCCGCGTGCTTGCTCTGCGACGTGGCGCTCTGCGGAGAAAGGCAAGGCATGCACGTCACTCACTTCTGCACGGGAATAATTAATAATTCCTCGGGGAAATGAGAAATTAAAGGAGATGTGCTTCAGCGCTTATGGGCGAGTTGTTTTAAAAATCTCTTTAACATATTCAATGATTGTAGATACATTCTCAATTATTAGAATTTCCCATAAAGTATCATTACTCATTAAGACAATTAAGGTCTCCCTCATCTCTAGAATAAGGGTTCCTAAAGGGGCGGAAATCGGTGTGGTCGACTGGGAGGTCGACAGCGGAATATGCACCTGGTAAGCGATGGGTGTGATCAAGATCACAATGATGACTAAAAATATGAAGTTGACAGTTAATTGTATTCTTATACAAAGCTTCAAACTATCCAATAATAAATTACAAATTTTCTCAGATTTAAAAATGCCGAATTTGCTTAGTTATCTTAAGTATTCCACGATTTTGAAACTTCCGAGAATATTCGTATGATACTGACCACTATGGACAGTGACATGTTTTCAGTTAGAAACATCGTTTAGGAAGAAGCTTAGAATACTCACCAGCATGGGAATGTTCGGGACGACAACCATGTCATCCTCTGTGCCTGCAGATTGTTCCGGGTCGAAGACGAAAATCTTGCGTTGGTTGAAGCTCACAGTCTTGTTCTCGTTAAAGCGTAAGTGCACTTTTTCCCACGTCTCCCTGAGGGCAAAAACATTCTTGTTAACTCATACTAGTGTCCTTGGGCACACGAGTCAACTAATAATGCGGAACTTAAAACGTTGTCCGGTCTTGTCAAGAGTGGGGCGCCAATTACATTCAGATAATTTAAAAACATAGTCGTTGCAATTTTGAAACATTCAATGTTGTTTGGAGAAAGACTACAGTACACAGCGCAATCATAATAAATTACGTCTCGCTAATATTCTTCGGCTTTAATACGTACGCCCTATTTACAAGTCCAACGGAGGTAGAATTTACTTCAATACTATTAGCTTAATGGGAATGCTACGATTCGCCTGAAAGAAGATATTAGCTGATATTTGTGAGATGCCAGGTCATTTCCCGCTCACGTACACGTTATAGTGGCAACTTTCATTCGAAGAGTAGGTAAATGGATATCAAAGCCTTACTTCTGCAGGGGAAATGCAACGCGCTGAAGTTCGATGAGAACAGATTCACGAAGACATTTAGGTGATATGTTGAAAGTAAGAAATTAAGAAACAAAATTTGCGCGCATGATGCTTCATTTAAAACAATGTTTTTGAAGGTAACTTAAAATAAATAACAAACGTTTGGCCAGTTAACTTCGCAAATCCACTCGTAAGACATAAAATAGAATCAGTAAATGAGACATAAAAATGTTATGCCTCATTTACTGATTCTATTTTCTATTTGTATTTACTATTCTATTTTCTTTATCTCGCTGACAACTAAGCATGGGAACACGGGAAACGTTTTGCCTGAAAGGAGATATTGCTGTTATACAGGATGAGTCACGTAATTGTAGCACCATCTGCAATTTTTAAACGGGTGAAGTTAATGCAATGCAGTTTTCACAGAAGTGCATGAGGGATTGAGGTTAGTTTATACATATATTCATTTCCATTTTATCACTTTATTTTACGAGATATTGAGGTAACTTTATTTTTTCAAATGAAACAATACATATTGTTAGATAAGCATTTTTGAGTAATTTCGATTTTTTTGCGACTCGTGTTTAACGGATATTGAAACGCCCCGAGCGCGCGTTAACAGAAGAGTGCTGCGTGACTTTGGGTGGTGGGCTGTTACATTCAAAATGTCCCTGAAATAAGTCTTAAAAAAATTAAAATTACTCAAAAAAGTGTTTATCTAACATTATTGGATTCGTCTTTTTACGCTCGACATGATAAATTAAAAAATATGTGTAATTCAATTTGAAGAAAAAACAACAACAACAACAACAACAACAACAACAAAGATACCTCAATATCTCATAAAATACAATGATAAAATGGAAACGATTAGTCCCATTCCCTTATGCACTTCCGTGAAAGCTGCATTGCAATAATTTCAACCGTTCGAAAATTACTGGAGGTACTAAAGTTATATGACTCACCTGTATATAACCGGCGATTTTCTTGTACTCATTTAAATTCGAAAGAAACAGTTTACAGCTTAAATATAACAAAAATGTACTTCATAAGCATTGAAGAATTGGTGACATTTACAAGACCGCTCACATTTTAAGAAAGCGAATAAGTCTGTCATAGTACGTTACCCACACAGAGGCATGCCATTTTCAAGCAAAGAATCATTTGAAAAACTCCATTATTTGTAGTTGACTACACAAAATTGATTTATTTTACATAAGTAATATCATGTGAAGAATTACGAGTATAAGAAAATTAGAAGGTAACAAAACAATTTTAATCACGTCAAAACGTGATCGGAAATACATACAAAGAGGAACAAAACTATTTTATGACTAGCATACACAGTAGAGATGTGAACTTGCGGATTTCGAACTCGGGCGAGGGTTGCGCTGTAGTAGTCCGATAGCTAATTGAATTCCGGCTAACTTTGTACTCCTTCAATTTATATTTTTCCGATATATTTTTAACTATTTTGCAACAAATAAATCAGCAGCAAATATTTTTTCAGTCTTCACATATTTCCATGATTGCGTGTCGCCGAGTAACGCCTTCGAAATTATAATGAGGAGGCCATATCCGCTTTATATTACCGAGAGCATCCATTCGAACAGCAGCTCGCATGTAGTACCAAAATCCCCATACCCCGTGGAAGCCAGAGAGTAAGTATTGATACGCGCGCGTCGACTAGGTCATTAGTCCCGTAAGGATAGTTCATATTATATTTCGGGAGGGGACTGCGTTCTTCCCCGCACGAATGTAAGATCCGACGCCGATTACACGACCAGCCTGGATAAATTCCTGATATGCGGGGAGGTGTTTAGCAAGTAAATGTGTAAGGGGAGAGATTGGGGTTACGGATGGCAAGGGGAGGATTGCCTGGTTTTGACCGGAGAAATGATGGAGAACTGCCCATCAGAACTCTAGACAGTGGTTGAAATTTGACCCAGCTACCAACCCTACCAACCCTAGCTAGAGTTGAAAATCCGTCACGGTCGGTACTCTGACTCTAGGACCTACAGGTCAATGATGCAAGATGTTGCCGCAGAGCTGCAGCAGCCGATCTCGTGGAAGAGTCTCTACGTCCGGAAGTGCGTGTGGGGGCGCTTTCTGTCTCTGCAGCCGCAGCCAGTGCTGCTATGTGTGGCGGGGTCGCTCGGCTTTCGCGCGTTACGCAATTCGCGCGGTGTCGTTCAGCTACGCGCCCGCGGCGCCCCGCAGAGTTGCCGGTCGGCGGCGACGTTTTTCCGCGCAGAGGTACTCCCCCGCCCACCCGCCCGCCCGACAGCCCGCCGCCGGTGCGCCCCGCCGCTTTCCCTCGGAACGCGCCCGCACCGCGCGCACTCCGCGAGCTACGGGTGGGCGGATGCGCGCGGGGCGGGGCGGGGCGGGGCGGGGCGGGGCGGGGCGGGGCGGGGCGGGGCGGGGCGGGGCGGGGCGGGGCGGGGCGGGGCGGGGCGGGGACCCCGGCAGGCGGAAACGCCCGCCACACGAGGAAGCGCAAGTCGAGAGAGAGGATGCTGCTGCTGCCTAGTCACTCGCGCGCTATTGAAAATAGAAAGGTTCTTTTCTTTGCTTTTCTTTCTGTCTTTAAGCAACCGCCGCCACGCCACTCCATTTCTCCGCGGCACGAGGCTTCAATCGGTCACGCTACGGGCTTTTTACACACTGGAGGTTGTATCCATGTTGGAGCTTGTAGAGGTAGTGAATCGACGGACGTAGAGAGCACCAGGGAAAATTTCATTCATTCCCTTATGCAGCATTTGATGTTGAATGGTTCCAATTCTTACAAATATAGTCATTGCTAAATATGTTAGAGATCTCAATGAGAGGTTGAAATCATTTTCTGTACAACGAAAGGGTATAATTATGTTCTTTGCTTCTTTGTTCATCTTCAACAGATAAGTAATCACCGATTTTCTTTGTTTAAAGGAAATGAGGGTTCTAAAATTTTAAATCAAATATACTTTTTACATATTTACTTCAATATTATTTATTGAATGCACGTGGTTAGATTCAACCTTAGTGCATGCATTGTGCAAGAAGAATGCAATTACAGCACGTATGTTATATTTTATACTACGTTTTTACTACTCGGAAACCATCCTGCCTACAAGAAAAGTTTTAAAAATAACTAGCTCTAAAAGAAACTGACAGTTATTTGTCAATTTATGAATACAAAACTATAATTAATTTAAAAAGCGACAGAAGGAAACTATTGCTAGGAAAAATAATAAAAATTCTGTCCATATTACGACTATAGCAAGTAAATGTAGAATTAAAGATTGAATACGACACCTCGGGGGGAAAAAAAGAGTGGAGGTACCGGTCGCAGTCCTACCTTCCCGACTAATGCTTTAGAAGAGCAACAGATGGAAAGTTTATGAGAAGCGCTGTGTCACATAACAGAAACACGCTGCTGAAATATCCCATTCTTAGAAGAATAATACTTGGACAATGCTTTGCAGAAGGGCTCCCTTCATATTGCAAGTCTCCAGCGAAGCTAAATGACGTATTACAAGAGAAGAGCTGTTTGAAACCAGTAATAGAACCTTTTGTGCAGTAATTATGATGTGGACAAAGACTTTCAATGTTCACCTGCAGAATATCCATTCTTTAATATAAAAACACCACGTTTTCGTAGCTTCGTCCTGTTTCGGAATCATTACATTTTTCAGTCATTGTATTACAGTAAATCCTCTCTTACCACGAATTCCGCCGTTACACGAACAAAACTTTGGTCCCGACAAGGGGTTACGGCAATACGGACATTTATAATACTCGGATAACACGAAATTTTATAACAGAAACTCCGATTATTTCGGTCCCTTGGAATTCGTGTTAACGAGGGTTTACCGCATTTTGAGACGATTCGCAGTACCATTTCTATAACCGCCTCCTTGTTCCGTGCATCGATCAGCCTGTGCGAACCTGGAATGCGGAACGGGGGGGTCCGTCGGCAAACTAGAAAAGGCGGAGTTAGCCTCGGCCGCCCACATCCACATCCTGTCCGGTCTCTCTCCCCGCCCCGCACCGCACCGCGCCAGAGCGCCGCCCGCCGTGCTGCTGCGCGGGGCGTCGCGGCTTTTGAGCAATCAGGCGCGACTTTCGCCAGCGCGACGTCACGCGGAGAAAGCCGCGCTGACGCAACGCGTGCGCTGCCGTGCGCTGCGCTGATGCTCCGCTCCGCTCGGACACGCGCGTCACTCGCAGCGCCCGGCGACTCCACGCACGCCCCACGCCCCGCCCCTCCCACACACTTCTCTGCGCCGAATGTTTACGATTTTATGGGAAATACTATACGTTGGTTTTTCTAACGTGGCGGCTGAGGGTGGCATCTCCAAGATGGAATTCGAGTCATTCTCACTCCTGTCGCTAGAGTCGCTTGATATGCAGCATTGCTTGATGCGGTCGCGATCATGCGACATCTTGCGGCAGGACCAAGAAAGACGCAAAAAGTCGTGCCGAATTCTATCTTGGGAGGTTCTACCCTCAGCCGCCACGTTAGAAAAACCCAAGTATAGAGAATTTGTGCAGGCCATAACGGACATCGCTATCTATCTTCGGCGCATGAGCAGATGCACTAAAGTGATGAGAAACTTGAACTACGCATGCGCAGAAGATCGTTAATGCTTTAACGTTCGAGGGTGCACAAACTCTACTGATTCCCCGCTTGTAGATCGTTCGATATTGATGCGGGTGGTCTTGAGTTTTATGCCCAGATGAGGCTCCAGTTTTCTTCGGCTATAATACGTATTTGAGTCTGTACAAAAATACAAAGTGGAGATTTACTCGGAAAAATCAGTTTTGAGGGTCCCTGATCTGAAAAATAGTTTTGCCATTACGTCGGTATGAATGGTTGAACGTGTGGATGGGCGTGTACATATCGCATAACTCGGACGTTTTTGAAGTTTCGGGGCTCTAACGTAGTACACACGTCAGATGTAAAATACTGTTGTGCAGTTCTACGGATCCTTTACTACTTATTTTAATTTTTGAGGCATAAAGAGACTCAGTCTTGTTCAAAATTTACTTTGAAATGTCTCAAAACTTCTTTACGTTTTAGCAGAGAGTAGTGAACTATTTATAACTAAATAAGCTACAGTCACATTTCTGATAAAACATCCGAAATTTTGTAAATGTTGCTTTCTGCAATCCTTCCCACCACCTTCATTATTTAAGCTAGATATTAATTCATAACGGAATCTATTATCCATTATCAGATCTTTTAATAATGACTTGTACGTGTTTTTTTCAGTATTTTTTTTTTCGAAATATTTAAAACTTCCCGCAATTTTCCTAAAATACCAAAACAAGATTTTTTCAAAAACAGTAGTGTTTTCTTTGCACCTTTTGTACAAATAGAGCACAGTACACAAGGCAGGAACGTCATTTTATCTTTTTTTTTTATTTTCAAAAGTTAAAATATTTTTGTTTAAGTACCGGGCCATTTACAACTTATTATCGCTTTAGTGTAATAGATAACATTGATGAATGCGAGACCTACACGCTTGCGTTCAATTTCTAGTTCGGGCAAATCATTTTGAGAGTTTGGGAATACTCGCATGTATTAGATCCACGAGACGATGCTTCGGTGTAACCCGCCCGTTGGTCGTGGCAACATGCAATCCATTTCAAAGTATGGAAATCTTTGCACGGGTTCAGTTTGTTTTATAATTATTACGTAACCGTTACAAGTATGTGCTGCTGTAACACCACTAGTTTTTCGTGTATTTTCTCTTGGGCGTAAACTCAGCTACAGACGTCTATAGTTCGCCTCGGTCATGGAATATTGGTGTAACTTTCACCAAAGTATATTAGAAATGAAAAATCTAAATATGTAGTTTCTTATTCAATAACAGTTTTTAAACTCTCCTTGTACGTATGCTGCCATCATTATTGTATTTTTACGAGATGAATGAAAAGTAATTAATGTCATAGCCTAATTTGGACTAGAAAGATGTAGATGTACATGGAAAAGACGTTTGTTAAAATATATTAAGAAACCTTAAAAGGTTTTAAGATATTTTTGGTCCATTGATGACGAAAATACTTGCTTTAATATTTAATAATTTGAAACACCTTAATTAGATAAAATTAATTAAAAGAACCTTTCTACGTTATTCTTTAATTTCCGAACTTCAGCTCAAACAACTAATAGTAAATATTCTAAACAATGTGTGCTGAAGCGTACCTAACCTAACCTTGAAATAACTTTGTGTAAGTAATGGCATGTTCAATGACAAAACAAATTTCGCCATCACTTCAGTGCGTAGTTTGTTTGTAAGGCACAAATCTGTTTGGCTTTCGTCACGGTGCTTTCATGCGACTTTCGACGCCGCGGCCCTGCTGCTTTGGAGGACAAGTAGTGCATCGGAGATCATTCTAAAATGCCATTGTAACACAACGCTTCCAAGAAAATAGACACCGATCATTCCGTAAGGGCCCTTAAGTCTCAGGAATGTCACGAAATTACTGGATACTTCAGCAAGAATGGAAGCGTTCATATTTCACAAGATCATGTTACAGTTTTGCTTATAGGAATTTGCATCATTATTTAATCCTTAAATATACCACCGTTTATTTGCACAAGACTGAACCACACGGATGCCTTTCGCCCGGGCATACGACATTATTTCCACCAGAAAACTATAATTATTCCATAATGAAATAGCTTGTTATGTTTCCACATACAATTTAATAGGGATCTAACATAACACTATCTCACAGAATTTTCTTCTTAAAATGTTTTGAATGTTTTATGTACAATAAAAATCAATGTATTAATGGCAAGTTTAAGTAGAGAGGATTTTGTGGAAGCATTTACCCATCAGTTCATGTAAAAATAATTCCTTGCACTAAATTTTGTTTTTCATGATCAAGGGTGCTGTATTCGAAACTTGTTCAATGCATTTACCCACGCAACATCCATAATTATTGCCAAATAGTAAGAGGTAATCTTTTAGTTTTTTTTGTAGAGTGGTTAGTCATTTGTTTTTTATTGTATACTCTACATTGTGTTTTGTTGTTGAATTAAACAACTTCAGGATTTAGGTTTCATTATTAATTTTTTATTTACTTTAATTAAAATGTTTTGTTGATATCAAACTTAAGTTAATTTTGGTAACAAAAATTACCATGGTGAAATCTCCCTTAAGGCCGAATAGGGAAACTACTTTCTCTGCAGTATATTACGCTTGATGGATGCTGGAATATCATCTGGAGAAGAATTTGGCTGTACAGTACGTCCCAACTATTGGATACTTGAGCTAAGTACTTTACTTTAGTAATACATCGTTAACAAAAGTACATAAAAACATTTTACTCAAAGCTAACGAAATTTGTAGAGATATAATGTACAGAAATATTTGAAAATGTATGTAAAATTATCGAAGTGTAGGAGGATAAGATTACGCTAAATATCCGAACTCTAGGAATTCTATTTTACTCTCTTATTATGAACAATGGAGCTCCAAGACCCCACAAGAGCGCCTGTCCATTTCGCCTCCACCGGCCGCGGGGCGTCGATCGGCGAGGCGAGGCGAGTGCGTCGGGGCGCGTCCCGCCTTGGGCGCGAGCGGATGTGGGAGGGGTGCCGCAGGGGCCGGGCCGCTGATGCAGGGGAGGCCTGCGTGCCTCGTCGGTGCGCAATCGACGCGCGGCGAGAATGGCAATGCCCCGATGCTCTTCGGTCGCGCCTCCACGTGAAACAGCACGAGCAGCAATGGCCTCGTTGCGCCCCGGGTGAAAGAGTGGCAAAACGAGAGTATTATTTCCCAGCAACTGAACAACTTAGAGCACTAGACCCATAAGTGTCGTACATCTTATAACTAGACCTCTGATTTTAGAACAAACTAGTGAGAATCCGTCAAAATTTGACGGTGAGATCTGAGATAAATGTAAAATACTGTACCCAGACTAATGTTCACAATATATTGCATTGTTTGGATTTTGAGGATATAATGAAGATATTCTGTGATGAGTTCCCAAAATTTTGAACACGTATGGCCCATGACTAGGTGGCAATGCAATATCGGCACAAAAGATATAGCACTATTGAAGGATATTTCTAAAGTTTTTTGATGTGTCATCATCTCCTATAAACAACCGTTTGATTTCTTCTGACATATTGCTCGAAGGTATACTTATTTTCACATTTAAGCAACACACAGTAAATCGTTTGCAGAATTTCTCTCACATGGAAAATACAAAGCAGAACAAAACTGG